>JAQIWZ010001131.1:0-13429 GCA_034697245.1 Malaconothrus monodactylus
TAAATTAAAATTAAATTTCTATGGCATTACACTATATGTAGTTTGGATCGCTTGATGCGAATATGTTCAATAATAAAATGAACATTTCTATACTTGGTCTGTATTGAAATTCGCATCAAAGCTTTGCATGAAAGCAGAGCTAAATATAGCTACTATGCAGTACTACGACTCACATTTCTACTAATCTATGACTATAAATCAGGCAAATGGGCACTGTATGCGTTTTCATTTGGGTTTAGCGTTTCTCTCTAGATCTCTCTTTCTCTCTAAAGTTTCTCTGGTCTCGTTCTCTTTCTCTCTTAAGTTTCTCTGGCCTCGTCTCGTCTTTACATTCACTCTCTGATCACTCTTTTGCCCCCTTAGAGCGATTCGAATATAACATACGCACAGCTGCCGTTTACAAGAGTTTTTCCAATACTATTTTGATGTGTTGGCCAGTTTTTGCTACGTCTAAATATATATAACCATATTATAGATGATTCTATTTATCCCCACCATTACATCCCCTTTACTTCAATTTGACTTTACAACGAATGGGAAGTAAAATATTTGCCGGGAGCGCAGTGACCGTTCCATTTCTTCTTTCCTGTAGGATGGATGGCATGAGGGGCCGAAAGGCCCCCAGGTTTTGATTTCAGGGTCATCTTTTGGATTCGCTTTTGAATCTAACATTTAAGAAAGTTTTAGATACTTGTGTCTTGAGGTGGTGGGTGTAGACCTATGTGTCCATACGATTTACAACTGATTTTCAATACCACGCAATACAACAAGTCTTTAACAAAGAACTGGCCATCAGTTACCAATTTAAGCGCGATATTCTCTTTCCCGATACTTAATGTTTAAATTTTCTCAACTGTTTTCTCAACTCTTACTGTTTGATTTAAATCGGCCTTAAGTTTTGATACACAATACAAAGGGCTATTCATTGTGTCCATCATGACATCGAACAACTCTAGTCTTAAACTTTCAATTTTAGATATACTATAAAGATGAACAACATCTGGAGTCGAGATCGAACTTCTCTGATGAAAGAAAAGTTGCTTTTCTCTAAATTTCTCTATCAATGATAGCACTGGTAGCCCAGTTTGTGGCTCTATCTGACTCGCATTCCACATCCGACTCCCCTCATGTCCTGTTGTGTTCTTTTTGCTTTTGCTTATGTGATCATATATTTTATTTTATTGCACTTTATATCTGTTTACTTTGCCATTTGTTTTTCAATTTTAGCTATTTTTCTACTTATCAATTGTTTCGAAATTGAATATTTGACAACTTTTATTATATATATCTTTTTGAATCTATCATTAATACGTTATGATTGATTTCTTGGATTAATCGTTGAATGAATTTTAGGAAATATAATAGAAAAATATTTTCATTTCTAATATGTCTCTTATTTTCAATATTAATAATTAAATAATTATCGTTCAAATTTTATCTTTCGATCTAAAAACAATTATAATCACAAAAGAAGATAAGCTAAAAATTTAAATTAATCTAAGTTTTTATGAAATATGAAAATTTTAATTAGTTTTGGCAAAAATGATATTCTCGAAAAATTCATAATTCATTCAAAATCATGACATTATAAATTGAGAATAAGATTAAAGTATCAAAAATATGAATTAAGTATTGTTTAAAGTTTTTCAAAAATATATTTTTCTTTAAATATGATCGAAATGAATAAATTAAGTGATGATTAATGATTGAGTTAGCATTTCATATAAAAGTTGAAACCTTTAGAGTTTCAATTTAAGCGTTGGTGCTCTTAATAATGAATTAACTTTTTCTTCAATTTGTTCTTCAACTACAACTTTTTTGAAATTGTTGTATTCGTCCCATTAGTGATATACGAGCCAATTGAATATAAAAAAAGAAGCACTAAACTTGTTCAAATTTTCCAAAACTTTACTTTTAATTAATCAAAAATATTTTGGTTTTTTAAAAAGCAAATCACAAATTAGCGATTCAACGAAAAAATACTTAATTTTATATGAAATATAGATTTTATAATTTATTTTTAAAAAAATTTAAAATTTAAAAAAGTAATTCTAATCCATAAATCATTCAATTCGTGCATTTTGTCTTAATCCAACTTTTTCAATATCGCAAAAATAGATTCTTTTTTTCTGAAATCGATCGCCAAAAATAGTTTTAATTGCATTAAAACTATTTGAACTAAATTTACAGCGAAGTCACAGACATATAATTAATTTTCTATCATTTGATTACAAACGTCAAAGTTATAAATAATTTATTTATAAAACAGGCTAAATAGTGACTACAATTTGATAGTTAAATTAATTTATCGAAATAATAGTTTAAATCAGGAACAGAAAAATCTCGTAAATAAGAGTTATTGATATTATTTATTCAATTAATCCTTTTCTCGATAAAAACAGCTGCAAAGTGATTAACAAAAGGATAAAAAAAATCATCTGTTGAACATTAAAAAAAAGTTAGGGCATAACTGATTGGGATTTAGGTCAAGCAAAATTTATATAACATTAAATTGCAAAAGTAATTTCGCCAATTTTATAGTTGCAATAATTTTCATGCTAAATAAATTTTTATTCGTTGCTACGTTAAACTACTACTATTATTGCTGACTAAAACTAGAAATGTTGTTTGTTTGAGGCAAAAATCTACTTGTCTTCAAAACTAAGGATGGATTGATGTTGATATAGCTATTGCTCTAACGTCTCTCTCTATCTCTCTCTTTCTCTCTATCTCTGTCTGTCTGTCTCTCTCTTTCTCTCTGTTTCTCTGCTCTCTTTCTATCTATAGTTCTAAATGAAAAGTAAAGCTGACTTGTGTTTTCTCCCCCACATCACAAATTTGTGCCTAACTGTGGGTCCGTCATTAAAGTATCCCAAAATAATCATGGATGAGATGATGGCTTTTCCATCTATTATAATCTGTTTTTGCTCTCATTTTCAAAATAACGGTACATCACTTGCACATCACATATAACTTAATGCTATTTATAATTTAATATTGGGAGCTCTGTCAGTGGTTGTGTTGTGATCTTTTATGGCAACTCAAGAACTAGTTGCGTAACACGAGCAGGCATTCCAAGTGATTTCCAAATATATTATTTTTCATAATAAGCATATATCCCAATAATAACTAATCAATATTTTTAATCTTGTATTTTGTTTTATGTTATATTGTATCCACAATAGGGACTCCTGTCAATCGAATTCCTATTATGGCCAAACAGGTATTAGATCTCTATGAATTATACCGTTTGGTGGTAGCCAGAGGTGGTCTCGTAGAAGTTATTAATAAAAAAATTTGGAGAGAAATAACCAAAGGACTAAATCTCCCGTCTTCTATCACCAGCGCTGCCTTCACTTTACGCACACAGTAAGCCAACAAATTCTAGATTATTTAACTATCATATTGTTGATTAGTTCAATAATTTTTAGTTCGTGTTTTCAATTACACTTTCAATTAAACTCCAAAATATAATGTTATTTTGAAGGCTTATTTCGAAAAAGACATAAAATTTGAAAAGCAATAATTGAATTGAATTATAAATTTGGAAAGAATTAATTTGATAATAGGTTAAACTTATCAGTAAATCAATTTACAGCTAATAGAAAGCAATTTGATTCAGTTTCTCGATATTTAACAGTTTATCATTCAAGGAACCAATTAATAAAAAGCTTTTAGAAAAGATAATATCCTAAATAATGTTGGGTTTATTATAGTTTTTTCCTTCTAATTAGTTATTATGTCCTAAAACTACGGAAAATTTAAATATTATTTGAAAAAAACAAAATTAATAGTAAAAATGCTAAATAAAAGTCTTTGAAAAAGTCTTTCAAAAAATGTTTTAGCGTCACATAATAGAAAAATTATACAATAAATACAGAATTAGGCATTCATATAGTTCTTTATAAGACAAGGTTAAACATATCGTTATTATGATAAATATTAATTAATGCAAAAAGTAATTCAGGAAATTATAAATCACATGGTCTTAAATAATATTAGTTTAGTTATTACATTAAACATGACGCCATTGTATTACGATTTAATAGCTATACATTTGACTTCAAGGTTGAAGACATAAAATAATTGCAACCATAAATTCTTCAAGTTCTTGTAATGAAATCTCCTTTTTAAGTAATCGAACAGGATATCTATCTATATCTATACTAATATCAATGTTTTTTTCCTTAATAACCATTTTTAAAACAATATCCAATTGTATTTTTTTGGTCATATATTCAAAAATAACTTTCATAACTCTTCAAAACTTTAAGGATTGTTGTCTGAAAAAAAAGTAGATTTGATTTCGAGACAAGGCATCCATAAAAAGTGTAAAGTAGTGTAAAGTGGAGACTATTGAGATGAGAATCATTTAGAGAGTTTAGACTCGAAAACGTATCTCAATTGCCCCTTTGCTTTTGTTAGGGTAATGAATTTTTATGAGTTAGTAGTTATCCTGAATAACTTGTTTGATGACTTGCAATTTTTGAATAGCATTACATTACATTTTATTGTTTTGTTTCTATAATTTTTTGATAAAACTAAACTAAACAAAACAAAAGAATAGCCTAAAGCTACCATAGATTTGAGTTATGAATTTAATAAGTTTGAGTTAGAATTGAGTTTAAGTTTAAGTTTGAGTTAGAATTGACTTTATATTTATTTCTATTTTCTCTCAGATATATGAAATACTTGTATCCCTATGAATGCGAAAAAGAAAAGCTCAGTTCCCCCGACGAGTTGCAATCAGCGATTGATGGAAATCGGCGCGAAGGCAGGCGTTCGAGTTATGGTCAGTATCCAGATATGGTTGGCGCTACCCCTCCGCCATCACACATCAATCGCAACCACACAAGCCATCACACATCACCTCTAAGTCTTGTTTCACGGCAGTTAAATGGCCACAATTCACAAGGACTGTCATCAGGTACTTATTGCTGATTGTTGTGTAACTTTTAACTGCCTAACCATCCAATAGCTCATACAGACTATAACTCTTATTCAATACGACTAACTTATGAGCTGTTTTATGCACTTCTTTCACTAAGTAAAGAGCATACATAACATGTGTAACTCTTGAAACATGCATTTATTTGAGTATTTGTATAAGTATTTGACAATTTTTGATACAATAGTTGGTTAACACAATTCATTGGATTTGATATTGAGCTCACTTTTAAAACTTTCATTAGATCTTGAGATTAATTATGATAATAATTGTGCAAATTCTGCTAAATTTGATTAAATATTTTGAACACAGTTTTCTCACATAAACAAGTTTTGTTTTTAGCTAAAAGGGAGTTTCGCTCTCTTATTAACGTAATCGCATTTATTTACTGTTTAAGTGCGAACTATAGGCTAATTGTGTAAAAAATTATTTATTCATTCGCTCATTATTTTGTTGCTGAAATAATTTATTGCAAAGTTTTTCTAATAACTAATTATGATTAAGAAACAGTCTAGTGAACGAGAAACTTTTCAAAAATTTTCAAAATTAAGTCATCGGATCGATATTTTAAATTTTATTTTTCATGGAAAAAAAACAAATAAAAAGACATAATTTATAAATAAATTGGAGACACAGTTACGAATAACTAACTAATAAATAATTTTTATTTTTATTTTTACAAATGAAATACTGCATATACAGAAACATTGAGACATAATTAGAGAAAAATATTCATTAATGTAAAGTCATATAATTCTGTTTAGACTTATTAATCATTATTACTTAAGATTTGAAAGTATTTTATTTTTGAATTATTTATCTTCAAATACTAATCAATATTTTGTTTGGTTAAGGCGTACTATAATCGTTGATCTCATCTGAACTCAAACTCGTGTTCAGATCATTAAAATCAAACTTAATCTCAAATTTTTTAGATAAGGCCAAGAATTAAAGTATAAAATTATAAATTTTCCTTTTCTGAGGTATTTCATCAAATATAAGAACACCCATTACTGATAGCTCGAATCCGTTTTGAAAGCTAATAACATAGTTAATTAAATTCATTTTATTCGATGCCTTTTCATTTAATTCTTTAAAAATAATTTATGAATTAGAGTTTGGAAAAACCGGTGAAAATGTTGAAAATATAAGAAGAAATAACAATTGCATTAATTTCTAAATAGTGAACGTTTTTTCGATAAGATCGACAATACTTGTGACTAAATCAACAATACTTTGTCGACGCACGCATTTATGTCAATGTTCTTTGACTAAAATAGTTGGGACCGAAAAATCCGAGTCGAGATTAGATTGAGCTCAAACCAGACTTGAATTTCAAAGAATACATGTCATAATAACTTTATTAAGTGGGGAATTATTTGAAAAGTATTAATTTTAATTTGTTTAGTTCAAATTCAAGGCCAATCTTTGATAAATCTTGAATTTTTGATGAATCTTCTGTTGAATTATAAATCATTTCTATCGAATCGAGGGTTTATTTCTATTATGATAATAACTATTATGAATACATACATTTATAACTTATATAAATATAAGTATATAAGTATTCGTGTGAGAAATTTATTAAGTAGATAGCGTTATATAAGTTATATATAAATTTATTTATATAACATATAAAGAAGTATAAGAAGTATATATTTGTTTTATGTGTAGTCATGTTAGATATGATGTTGAATTGGCTTTTGCCGGTCGAATCATTTCTCATGTCAGCGAATTGATCACGAAAAACAGTGCGTTAGTCCATACCAGTGAACGCCCATTGAGGTGGAAATGTTAATTGATTCTAGACTTGCATCTAATTCTATAAATAAATTCCTGTCTCTAAATTCTATTATATTTTTTTGTTTTTTTCTACAATTCGGTTTATTCACATCTATGTACAGAAGTATCCCTTTTATGAAAGAATAATCTCTCAATCTATGTTTCACTTTTAATAATAGTGATAGATTTCGGTTACGCCACTTATCTCCTTTAAAATATGACTAATTTTAATTTTTCAAGTTTCAAATCGCTCGCAGCTATGATTAAAATATTGGCGAAAAGCACAAAGAAATACTTTTATAATAAATTCTTCCTTTAAATTATTTATCATTGAAAACAAAACTAATATTTCTTTTTAAAACAACTCATAAGCCTATTAATCATTGAATAAATTTATTCAAATATTTTGTAATTAAAAATAGGAGAAGAAGATAATGGAAGCATATCTTCAACACCAACTCATCATTTTCATCATCCAATACCAACACAAGAGACAGCTTTGAATCTTGAAGTAAATCCTCGCAATTCAGATTCAACTAACAGAGCATTAGAGACATCACGAAAGGTGATGGAAGAAGCTCTTGGAGTTACACCATCTAAACGATTCCTTAGTGAAGAAGTTAGTAATAAAATGATTAAAAATATCAGAATTAAATTATTTGGTAATAATATATATTTAAATTTAATTAAAGGAACGATACCTTATGCACGCAGCACTTCCAAGCGCTCACATCAAAGTTACGAGTAGAGGTATTATCACTTTTCTTACTTATTCACTTTCAACACATTCTCACTTTAATCAACTTTTCAAAACCTCATTTGTGTCGACTCATACTCTGATATTGTGAATGAAATCATAATTCATTAAATCGATAAATAAAATCAAAAGTAGTTAATTATGTCTAAAAAATTAAGTGCTTTTAAGTCAAGTTAAAATTATTACGAGCTATTCAAAAGAGAGTTCACAAAATCAAAGCATGTAATGAGACACTATTAGAGATAAAGAATTATGTTTACAATTTATGCTTTTATATGTTTTTTGGTGAAATTCCTGTTCGAAAACAAATAGCTGTAATAAAAAAAACAGGTTCCAAAAAAATAGAAATTATGCATATTTGTGGCATAATTCTTAATCTCAAAGAACAATTAATCTTAAAAAAAAGTAAAATAATTTAGTAAAACTGTGTTGTTATGTAGATGGAAGATCTCAAATAGAAAGTCAGCTCGCAGTAAGCATGGAAATAAATGGTATACTATATCATGGAATTTTGTTTGCTCAGTCAAATCGGAGTCGACTTTCATAAAATATCAACTTTTTTTAAACTAGACAAAAAAAGTTTTACATATACTTAATGGTCTACTAATGATAATTGCAATCACTTATTAGTGCCTTTCAAATCAATTCTCATATTTTACTCAACCTTTTTTCGTGTCTATCACTCGCCTCTAAAGAGATTTAAATGAAACCAACGAATCATTTATAGAAGAAATTAATTTGAATCAAATGGTTGTATAAATTGAAACAAAATAATATAATTTGATCGACTTTTTATTCAAAGCTCTGCATTAAACTTATTTATCGCATTCTGCCATCTGTTGTATTTGAAACAAAAACATATAATACATTGCATTCAACTTAACAAAAACTTTACAAAGACTTTACAAAAACTTTACAAATACTTTATTCGTCACTCAACAAAAACTGATGCAAATTAATTGGAACTTAACTCAAACTTTATCATTAAAAAAGTTTTCACAATAACTTAAAAGCGCATACATAACAGAATTGAATTAAAATGAGAAACAAAAAATCTTTTTTGATACTTGTCTTCGCATTATATTCTGTAGTTTTAATAATCGCTATATTGTTAAATAATGTAAGTTTTAAATGTTTTTTGCTATATATTTCTTATTTTACAGAATCTATTAATTTAATTTGTTATCACTCTTCACATAACACAATCTACTTATAAACTTATTTACCGGTTTAACCTATTTTTCACTAAAACAAACTTTGATATAAATGCTCTTCAATTTGATGCGAATTGAGTTATGGCCAGGTATTCATCAAAAAATGTTTTATTTATATATACAGTATATATATATTGATACATATTATATATAGAATTTCATAATTATATACATCTTCATTATTATTATTATTATTATTATTATTAATTATTATTTTCTTGATATAATTTTTACTTTTGTTCACTTTTATGTTCAAGTTTTGTGACTTTTTTCACTCAATCAAAAGCAACAAAAGAGATCAAAATCTAATTTATTTGTTATTCGCCACTCGACTGGCATTTCAAACACACATATTTCTCACAACATTAATAACTAATGCATTAGAATCTCAGGGAATTTAAATATAATATTCAAATTTGTTGTAATAGCAACAAATGAATGCTTATTTTGTTTTGCTGTGAGAAGTGTGTTGAACTGAATCAATAATCTTTGAGATTAACAAAATCAAAATAACGCAGTGATTTTTCACATAATATGATAAATAAATGCATTTTCTTTTTTAATAGATATTATCCATTTTGAATTAATCAAATTTCTTTCTAACGTTTTCAACATTTTCACCAATAAGTGTAAATTAAACGCAACATATTTAGTGATCAATTGGTATTCAAGTTTTGTTATTCGCCTTTTGATTCTAGTCTACATTTCAATCAAATTTTATTCAGTGAAGTCTATGATTCCAAAAAAAGAAATCAAAAGTTTTTTGATTAATTCAAATTGAGATAATATTTATTTCATTAGAATATCTGTATTACTTGTTTGCTTACTGTTTAGAATGAAAAGTTAGAGTAATTTCTCAACTTTGAACTTCTATTATGGAAAGTAATTATGATATTAATGAAATCAAAACTCGTAGAGCTTATATTAATATAAATCAAAAATGAATAGTAAGCAATACCATTGCAGTATTCAATAATTTTGATTAAATTGCTGTAAATATTAAAGTAAAAATACAAATCAAATACGCATATTATTAGATTAGGTGTCACTGCGTTCAAGATTTAATTTTAAAAACTTTTTTATTCAAATTTAAAATACAATTCTTTTAAAATACTATTCTTTTAAATCTAATGTTGACTTGACGTCAGGTTTTCCTCTATTTCTCTATTATTTGCATTATAACTGTTTGTACGCAATATTAACACTGATCTAAAAAAGAAATAATTTAGTGCCAAATCAAACAAAATTCTCAACTTTGCCAATAGTTTTAAATTATTTTATAGCTATTTCAACAATTAATTACAATAGTAGTGATAGTTAAGACTTGAAAATTTATGTTTGGCTTATAATAAGTTTATAAATAGAATTGTTTTTAAACACAGACTGACTTAATGTTTCTCCAAATGTTTACTTTGGTTTAACCATAAAAATGATATGCCTTAAAATGAAATGAATAACGAATTTTCAAACGAATAACTTTCTTTCTTTTTCTCAACAAAATGCGTTTAAAAACTGTGATCTTTTACTATTTCTAATGCAAAGTATAATATGAAGTATTGAAAATTTATGCAAAGTTTAGACCACATTATTATAATATGCTTTTTAATTATTAATTATCATTAAAATAAGTAAACGAATGTCAACATCGGTTAACACAATACCTGGTCATTATATAGCATCAAAAGGCCACTTAATTATTGAACAAAAGTGTGTTTTTATTTATCATTTTTAATCTCTCTCTCTCTCTCTATTAATGGTAATCAACATAAAAAATACTAAATCTCTCAAACACTGAATTTATAAAATTACAAACTGTAATAATTGTAACTTTTTATCAAACAATTGCCTCATTTTTATACTACAATATTTTCAGGTTTCCGGTAGATCAAAAAGCTTTTAGAAAAATTCATTATTAATTATTATGACTGATGTGTAATATTTACACTCATTTTTTGTGTGTGTATGCATTAATTTGTGCTCATTTTTATTTAAGAGTTGCTTAATTCATCTGTTTAGGTAAATAATTATAATTATTATGATTATTAATTGAAGAAAACTCCGTCCATCAATAAATTAAAGAGATTATACAATTCTCATTTGAGTCTCAATTTTATTTATCTTTAAACCAATGTTTTTGTCAAACACATTACTTAACTATGTTTTTGTTTTATTATTTCATAACTTCTTTTTTTTCTTGTAAACCAGACAATCAGTTATCAGATGACAAGTTGATCGTCTGTTTCCTACTCAAGAATGACAAATCCTAATGCCGGTTAACTCCAACCGCAAATCTTATATCACTATTTTCTTATCGCCTCGAGTCACAGCTTTCATCTTCGATTCCGACAAATTAATCGCTCAATATTAAGGAGTTCTTTCTTGATTGAGAGATACTTTTTCGGAAGATTATTTCTTTGAATACCTTATAAACAGATTTGTTGATTAAGTAGACAGTATTTATTGAAAACAAATTTAATATACCTTAAGAACAAAGTTCGGGTAAAATAAGTTTTTTGTAGTTATTTTTCTGAGAGTATACTAGACTTCAATACATAAGTTTATATGTAGAATATTTATTGAAGACTTGATTCATTGAGTAAATGGTTGCTTAATAGGGTCTCGATTTGCTTGAAATTAAAATTGAGCATCAAATAAAAGATTAAAAGTTTGCAAAAAATTGTGAGAAAATTTTCAATAATTGTTTAACAACCAATAAATTTGAAACCTGTGCACAGTCTGTTTGCAATAGGATTTTGACTCATTGCACTTCTCTTATCTTAAGCATTAAGTTGTCTATAAATCATATATTTTATATACAAATTAACTTCAGTTCTGTCGATCATATCATAAGTCATTATCATTTAATCCAAAACATAAAAATTATGATAAAAATAAACCAAAAAAAGAAACAACGCATTCAAACTGTTGTGATGACTTTTTTTGATGTCACAATTTTTTCAACTTTGAAATATTAATTTTAACGAAAGGAGTTTTAAAACAACAAAATTATTTATGATAGAAATCAAATTCCAGTATCAGTTGTTACGCAGTTGAAACATACCTGACTTTATGATTATGAGAATTTCTGAATTTCTGAATTTATGAGAATATCTGGGTTTCGCAAAATATGAAAAAATGTGGAATTTTTTGCAATTAATATATATTGCTTTCCATTTGAATTCATTTGAAAATTTGGAGCTCTTAAGTATTTGTAATCTAATGCATTTTGTGAAACTTTTTCTAAAGGCAAAGAAACTTTCACTTTTGTATTTTTTTGTAAAATAAATTTTTTCTAAAGACTCAGATTCTTATTCATTACAGAATCATTCATCAGGCCATTAATTTAATGAAAATAATATTTCATTACAGCGAGTCCCAATTCTAGGAAGTGAAAACATATATTTTACAATTGAGTAATAATTATTGTTTTATGAGACGAGAGGAATTCAGAAAAATTACAAAAAATGGAAATGTCTGAATAAACGAAGAGTTGTTATGTATGCAACTGGAAAATTCATTCTGATATTTACTTTTAGAGAAAATAATAGATATAATGCAAGTACTACGAGTTCATGAATGATGTAAATCATTAGTGATATCCGTAAGACTTTAATGATTTTATTATTGAAAATAAAGTCTATGCTATACGTTTTTCATAGAATTTCGCATTCATATTAGATTCACATTATTTCAATGCTTTGAATTGAATTTTGAACATTTCATAAAAAAGAGAAACTTCAACTTTAAAACATTCATTAGTATAAATAAATGATTTATGCAGTTGTGCTTTACTTTTTTGGAACTCTTCACTCAAATCATACTTCATTGCAAAGCTCTGTCTGTAAATCAATGAATAACCCTCTTATTTGACTTAAGAAAGAATCAATTTAGACATAATAAGAGCAGTTGCAGGAAATGAATGCCATTTTTACGAATCTGGTATTTTTGAGTTTATTTATCATTAACTTATAGCAACTTTTCTGTACAACTAATAAAATTTTGTCACAAATATTTGGATGTCGTGCCAAAACTTATGGCAAGTCCTTATATCACGACTTGAGCCATAATTCACTCAATTTGTTGAGAAATTGAACTTTTAGACGGAATTCATATTATTCCGTGAAATAATTCAATAAAAAATTACTTTTTATGGAAAGTTTTGATTTTATTTTTCTTCTGCTGTTGTTATTGAAAAGTTGAGTCAACATCAATTACAAAATCAAACAACGTTTTATCCCAAACAACAAACACAATATAAGCAAAAATGATGTAATTCGATGTGAAGAATGATTTTTTTTGAAGATAGCATTAGTTGGACAATAGAATAGCATTTCTTTCCTCATTTACTTCTATGCAATTGATGTCAATTTATAGCTTATATTTTATTTGATTAAAAATTATATAATTTTAGATTTAAAATAAGTTTATCTCTATATAATTTTTGTGTGTGTTTTACTAAATCTAAATTTAAAAAACTTTATAATTATTAGATAATTGTCATTGAAATATTAGCTCAACTATTGAATGAAGAGTTTTTAATATAGTTTTTAACAAATAAATTTTCGAGTAAATTATTAACTTTCGCACTTATCCAACATTTTTAGTAAGTTATATTTAATAGGTTTAACTGTAACTAAACAGAAATTTTAGTTTTATGCTTACCAGCGCTGACAAATATTAATATATTTGTCATAAAAGTAGTGGCACTGAAATTGTGTATTAAAATAA
>JAQIWZ010001132.1:0-13426 GCA_034697245.1 Malaconothrus monodactylus
AATTTTCAATTGATATATAAATTATTTATGGTTTAAATTTAGTTTTTAAATAAAACTTAATATTGAATAGTTTATTGCTTTGAAAATTTAGTTTTCTATGAAAGCCTTAAGCATTAAAAGAGAGAGATAATAAGAAAAATAATTGGATAGAAGTATGACTGCAATCACATGACTTCAAGTTAACAGATTGATCGGAGCAGTCGCTAAGAGGTAGTATTTCGACTCTCAAAACAGTTAAAAGCAGTGAAAGAGAGCTGACTTGTGAGCAGCTGTAGAATCAAAACAAAACAAATCAACGCTGAATGCGATTTATCTATATTTCTAATAAAACCTCGTAATAAGTGGCGATCATTTATTTTCTTCACTCATATTATCGTTAAATTTGAAGATTTTTGAAAGAAAATTAATTTGAATTATTGAAGAATAAGATCAGTTTCGATTAAATAATGCCATTCATTGGTAGGGACTGGCGATCGCCTGGAGAAGTATGGGTTAAGACAGATGAAGGCTGGGAGAAGATTAAACTCTTGCAAAATTCTAATATTATTCGTAGTCATATTCACGAACAGTAAGTCATTACATATCTTTTTCCTTAATTTTGATTAAATTTTTATTTTAAAAAACTCTAATCAATGTTTAGATTAAGACATAATTTGATTGAATTTGTATAAAAGTGTTATGACTCGATGTATTTATTATAGCATTTTTCCTCTAAAGGTTTTCACGTATAAACTCTTTAGTGAAAGTGTAAACCATTTTCTCATCAAATGATTACTATCTGTTTATATTCAATAATTCTTATCTTTTGAAAATTTTTCACTTTTTTAAGTTTTTGGTCTCATTTTTTGCATTAAGAAATATAATTTCTCAATCAAAATGATTAGTTCCAGTTCTCAACTAATATTCAAATAAAACTCAGTTAACAATTCCTTTACTCAGGGCTTGAATTCGTATTTTTATTTTGCTTTGTCTTAAAATTTTAGCCTTCGTTAAAAAGTTGATCCAAACACAAGATAATAACCTCTTATAAACTAAAATTCAATATAATTTTTATTACAATGATTAGAACGCGTTCTTGACATCTATGAGGAAAGTTATAGTTTAGTAAAAATTAATTTTCTCAATATCTTAATTAATTCAATCGCAATTATTTTGCAATTTTCATATAGTTTTTAAGCTGTTTTTCAAGTTTGTTCAATTGACTCAAAAAGCCACAATTAAGGCTTATTTTATTTGAAAATCTTAAGTAACATTATTTTCCAACTTTAATATCAAAGACAATTTTACATATATTTTACTTATATTTATCTTTTGAATCTAAACTTTTTTTCAAACTTTAATATTAATTTTTAAAGAAAAATGAGGTCTCGACTTATAAAAATTTGTGAATTTCATGTAATTATTGTTAACTTATATAATTGTAATAATAATTGATATCCTATTTGACAAGTCTATGAATCATTAGTCTTACTGTTATTTCAAGTTTAATATTTTCTTTATGTGTTATTTCTTTATGTCATAACTTTTTAATCTAAATTTTATCACAAATAAGGGTTATTATTATTTACAATAAAGGTTATTATACTAAATGCGTAGAAAGCCTGAGACTGAGATTATTTCTTTTTATCATTAACTCAATGATATTTGTTATGATGTGATATTATTTAGTATATATTGTCAGTCACTTAACAACATATGTATAGTCTTATATTATGATAATATAAAACAGTTATTGCTATGAAATATATTCAAAGTTTGTCTGAAGGAATTTTTCCGCTTAACAGTTAAAATCAGTTTTTGATGATTTTTTTTCTCAAGAATTATAAGCGATGAACTGTTATGCTATTCGTTGAAAAGATATTGGAAGAGAATTATAATTATACAATTGGTCGACGCAAAAAAGGAATTGACTTTTGAGTTATTGAAATATCAGGTTTTCGAGCTCTATTGATTTGCTTAAAATGCATGATTTAGTTTTCCGATTCATTTTTTTTCTTCTTCTTTTTTCAAAACAAAAAAACGTTACTTCACCAGAATTTCAATGAGTTTGAATTGACAGACAATCTACTGATACGACTTAGCATTAATATTAAGGTAAAACTCATTTCATTTGCAGTAATTCTCTTTTCAACCTTGGCTTTAGCAACTTATTTAGTCGGTGTTAAGAACCTTTTGACCCAAATATTCTAACGTTTTTTGCACATTATTGCTGTTTTACAGAGAGTGATGGATATTGAATCATAATTATAAGGTCAATGTTTTACTGGAATCAAGAATAAGTCCTCCTTATCAGATACAAAGAATGATGCTTTCAAAGCTCACAGCCTTTTAATAAAGAGTATGATTAGACACAAGTCTTTGTTTACTATAAGTGAAATTTGTTTCTATAGCCAACTTTATAAGTGCGATGTATTCTGCAGTGCAATCGAAATCTGCAGCACTAATACTAATGCAAATACAGTATAACGTTTTCCTTCTCAACAGATGTAATTTTGGAATCAATCCAGCATTTTATGAATCTTAAGACATGAGTTCATTTAGAATAGTGTTTATTTTGGATTTTGAAGAACAGGGCAAAGATTCTTGTGATTCAATGGATTAGACTCATAAAGGGTGTAACGAATGACATTACTTTAATCTATTGCAATCATTTCTTTTAAGTTGACCTTTTTTGCAATTTTTCCAAAAATTTCTCTCGTGTTGATTCTCTTTAAAATTTTTGTTTTTAATGTGCAAAACATTTCTCAGAAAATACTACAAATAAGAGATGAAACCAGTTTTTGCCCTTTACTTATGACCTGACATTTATGTAGGCGTTGTCTTGATTTAGTCATTGCTTTATTTCAATAGTGCATTTAAAATAAAGATAAAGGAACTGAAAAGCTGAATTAAAAAAACACATTCATAATACAAGATCAAAACGTAATTACAAAATTACGACGAGCTTTTATTAGTTGTGCAAACGAGTTGAAAAGCAATAATGCAAAACAGGAACTGGTCTCAAGTTAAATAATAGATTGTTATTTCAGTTCAGACGCTAGTTTTACAGTCATTACGCATAAGTTTAGAGCTTTTAAAGCGATTTTCATCGCTTTAAAGAGGATTCCGTAGAATATAAGCGAACTGTCACACTATATGTCAATTTTGAAACTCGATTATTTTGCATAATATTCTTCAATTTTTTCAATGTCGTCGCAGTAATATCTGGTATCGAAAATACTGATATTCTCTTGTTTGCATTTGATCAAAATAATAATGTGTTTCTGTGGCTATAATATTGTTATGGTTTGATTGGCTTTTGTAAGTGAATGACTAATTGCATAGTAAGCTGAGGACAACATCCGAAATTGAGGTTTAATGACCCTATCATTGATGTCGTACACCTGACAATTACATCTATACATACAGTTATTGAGTGAGAAGATGGTCACACAAGACCTACTCTTTAACATCATGGCATTCTATTTGTTTTTTGCTTTTTTAGTATAATATGCAGAACATATTGTAATGTGCGATAAAATCAAATTTCCTATTTTTCACTAAGAGCTATATAAAAATAAAGTCTATTTATTGACTTATGGTCTATGTTATACTCTGTTGTGAACTCAATTAAGGTATTGTAACAAAAATATTCGGCACTTAAAAAGATTTAGAGATTGAGTGAATGATAATTTCAATCATATATAAGACAGTCTAATTTCACAGTACTGTTAGCAATACTAATAATTCTATATTTTAATAATTTTTTAGCTAAAATAAGTAGGACTCAAAGCATCCGAAGAAGGAATAAGTGAATAAATGAAGGGCAATGCACCTCATTTTCAACTCAATATGCAGTTATATTATTTACATTTGTCCAATATTAATAATTCATGTGGTCTTTTAAACAAAAAAGTTTAATATTCGTTAGTCAAACACAAATCGCAAAATCAAATTTAGTTTATTATTTAATATTTGAAAAAAATTTTCATCGAACATGATTTCAAAATTTAATATCTAAACCTCAATTAGTTATTCGAGTGGTTAGAAAATTATATGATTTGAATTTGATTTGAAACTTTTTTAGGTTTTAACTAAAAATCTGTAAAAACTTAACGAAGAAAGTGAGTTAAAATCACTATATCGTATGATTTATTCGTAGATTAAAATGTATGATTACTATTCAAATGAAAAATTATACCTGAAGTCAAATTATAGAGTGCATAAACCCATTCCCTTCCTCTTTGCCTCAAATTTGATATTACACGCAAAGTAATTATTAGCGTATCTTAAAAAATATAATTGAGAGCTCTTATTGTACAGAAAGCCTATAAAAGCTAATTATATTTGAAATGAAAACGATTTGCATGCTTTTACTTATTTATAATGGTTCAACATTTATTAATAGAAAATTCGATGTCTTTAAATTACGGGAGCATTAAATCTAATTATAGCTTAATAAATATAACTCAAATCTTTTCTCTCGTAAGTCGATTGACATTAATTCAAATCATTCGAACACTTTATAGATATCAGGCTAAAAATCGAAAGTTTTTATTACCACTTTTTCTCTTTAAAAAATAACATAAATTTTCATTTCAGTAAATAAATATAATTTTATTTCTCTATACTTTTAAAAAGTGAAGACCCTTTAGAGGAAAGGTTGTTCTTTTGGACATTTCATTCATTGTGATCGAACAAAAGATACCCTCATTGCGAATTTGAATTGCATTTATTGTAATGTTTGAGTTTTTGTGTTCAAAACAATTTTATTTCTCTTCCTTTTTTCAATTATAATTTTAAATTTTTATTTATTTATTATTTTTGAAAACGAATCAAATATGCATGAAGTATTCAATTTAATAATTAAAAGGGCACAAGTTCTAAAAAGTTGCACTAAGAGCTCAAAAATACATTTATTGCTTTGAATCTATCGAAGTATTTTAGCTTCTATTTTGACCCAATATTCAATTAGTATTTACTGACCAGTTTTCATTTCGAATCAGCTCAAAAAATAGATTTTAGGTCACACTGTTCTTTCAATTTATAGTAAAGTATCCAAAAATATATCATATTTATACTTTAACAATGATAAAAAGTGCAAAGATATCATTTTAATGCAATTAATAAAGATTTGTTAAAATACGAAAACTTGCTTTTCGTAATATTAACAAAAAATAACAATTTAAATATAAAGTGTTTAACTGTAAGCAGTAATGCTTCAAAATACTTGATTCACATGAGTTTATTAATAAATCATGACTATCACTGAATTGAGTCATTAAACAGTTTTGCTGCAGTTGTTTTATTGCTTTACAATTTTTTCTAAATAATACTCAATTGATCAAAAATTGCTGAACTTAACTCCAAGTGTCACGACCTCTGATTATTCATGCATTGAATGAAAGAGTTTTCACATTTTAACTATGATAATGTCGACCTATAACTAATTTAATAACAAAGCAATCTATTTACTCGAATTGGTACGCATTTCACACTATCATATCTCTAAGTAGTTTTGTGGCCATTATAAGCAGTTATTATTTTAAAAATAGATAATAATCACACTCCAAATTTTTAAATTACTCAAAACCATCACATCTTTGAAAATTATTAAAATAATTTATGTTTATTTTTAAACAAATGACATAAAAGTAATTGTAAATAAATTGGATTACCTGTATTTTTAAATTCTTTTAAATTTTTATTAACAATAAAATATTTAACTCTTGAACTCTTAAGCAAAACATTAAGCCTTACGGAAAGCCTTATTAATTCTTCATTCTTTTAAAGATGTCTGAGAGCTTTGATGGTTGAAAATTTTATTTTTTAAATTCGTTATTTAATTTATCCGCTATTTAATATTTAGATATTTTGGAAGAGAATTATTTTTTGTTAGTCATTTGATTGAGGAATAGCAAAACAGCGATAGTTTTATTATCTCTACATTTTATTTTCAAGTGAACTAAATCTTGATTTCTTTTATCCTTCATTTAATTATTTGTTTAAATAAAGTATTATTTATTGTGTCATTAATAATCTCTTTCTTAATAAATTGAAACATTTTCAAAATCTTTCGCTTGTCTTTTGGACAATAATCAAAAGTGGTGTTAAGCATTTGCAATATTATACTTGCATTACAATATTGTGCAGTTATGATATTCAAAATGATCAATTGTTGTAAAACTTTGAATGTCAGAAAGAGATTTAAATGATCCTTGAAATACTTGAATCAGCTTGAATTGAAGGACTCATATTCGAAATATTGCTCAATTGATGTATGAATAGAAAAGTCTAAGTTATAATTTTGAAGTTTCTTTTAACATTTCGAATAAGTTTAGTAATAAATTTCCATTTTTGGTACAATACAAAGCATTTAGTTCTACAGAAAAAAGCGAACTATATATTTAAACGTAATGATAACGTTAAACAATGCTATTCATAAAATTTAACTCGATTTGAAGTCAAAATAATTTAAACAGTAAACTAAAACGTGATTTCCTAATTGCTTGCTTCAAATTCATAAAAATCCAATTATTTTAACCACAGAAGAGAAAAAATGAGTTTTTGTTCACTATGACTGATAACGGGTGCCATACAATGGAAATGCACAAAAACTAGTTCACCGCTAAATGTTTTCAATTTTCTGACTATATTTTTAATAATGTTTTGTTTCCATTAAAACAGATGATCGAATGCTTTTAACTTAATTTTTGAGTCATAGAGAGGGTAAAATTTTGTACATCATTTAGACTTGTGTTTATCAAATAATAGTTCTGAAAACAAAAAAACTTTATTGTACTAAAGCTATTAAAAGTTATGTTTTTTTTATATTGTTTAAGACGGAGATAAACGCAAAAACAAAATGATTTAAGAATTGCGTCTCATTTGTCTATTGTTCGAAGAATTGAGTTGTAATGTCAACAAACTTGCCAATACTAGAAATATTATTTTCTTTCTTGTAGCATAAATTTGTGCACTTCTCACTCTTTCACCACAAGTATTACGTTTTCAGAATTTAAAGCTTATGATTAAAGCATTTGTAGGAAGCAATCATTAGCCCCGTTTGAGTCAAAATGTTGGCCGTTTCCCAAATTGAGATTATGAAAAGATTTGTTAAACTATGGCTTAAGTTTTTAGTCTTAATTTTTGGGAAAAATGAAGTTTGGCTTTCTGTCAAGGCTTTGTTTGTTTTTGGCAATTTTCTATTTCTAAAATTTGCTCTCATATGAGAACTTTTTACATAATGAATGTCAGCGTCTTGTGATCTTTGTTCAAACAATAACACGAGTTAGTCATGTGTCTATAAAAACGTCTATTTTTAACAAAAACGATTTCTATCTCTAACTATGTTTTATGCAATAATGTTTTGACCGTTGATCTCATTTTCTCATATTTTACTTTAATCTTCATTCAATCAAAGATAGCACTGAACAAAACGACTTATTCTTTAATATCTATCTTTTCTATCTCTAGTGGTTTCCCTTCTGGCGATTCTTCCACTGACAGTGATAGCGATGATGACAATAACCGGTACACTATCGCTGAGATCATTCAAAGATTACAAAAGAGCTCATCTCAACCCATTCCCGAATCAATATTTAAGGAAACGTCAGAAAATTTGGTTCATTGGCAGCCCTACTGTCACGTAACTCTGAAGTGCACCAAAGAAGTGGCCGGTTATAACACTATTAGCGAAGCCTTCTATAAGCTTGACTTTTGCAATGCTATTCGAGACATTCGAAGATTTAATTATATCAGTAAATTATTGCATTTGCTCATTACTCAAAATCTCACTTCATTAAGTGGTTGTGCCACAAAAGTGCTCTTCACAATGCTTGAACAGCTCGCCTGGCAAGGTATCCGTCACTATATCTTACTATTTCACACACCCTTCTACTTCTTAATCATTTTTTTACATACTTTTGTTCCTTATTGTCAAATGCTATCACTGTTTCTTTTGACTATTAAAATTACAAATTTCCTGTTTTTATTCATCAAATTTACGATCAAAATGATAACAATTCAATTTAAATTCCATTCCAAATGAGAAATTTGCGTTTTAATTATTTTATCTAATTTATGAGAGTTATAGCTTTAGTTTTACTTTAATTAATGTTAGAAATTAGGCGAAAAAAATGATATCCTTTCAAATAAAATCAAGGAAGTCGTTCTTTTGTTTTATGAGAAATTTTATTATTATTTTTTTTTTCTAACCGACTCAATGTAGTTGCGAGTAATCAGCAAAATATTCACATTCTTCACACCTTACTTTATGACCTCAAGAAAATAATGCGAAAATATTATTGTTGGGGAAGACCTCTCGGCAGTACAAGACTATGGGAGCAGCACTTGAGGACAATGGAACGTATTTGCCAAATGGCAAATCGCATTGAAATCAAACAGGTAGACATTCATTTTCTTCAATTTCAATGCTATTCAAATGTCAATTAAATGGCAATTTTCTTCCATTATTTTCTCTCTTTGATGAATAGCCCGCAGAAGACGGCAGCAAAAGATTGACAGATCTTCCCGAAGAATTGATTCGTGAAATCTTATTACGACTGACTGATTATAAAGATTTGATGAATTCTGGTCAAGCATATGATATAATGCAGTCATTATTAGACGAACAGCATATTTGGAGACAACTTTGTAAATATCATTATACAAGAGCACAGTTGCGTTGGGCTTTTGCTAATAATAAGTCTGAAAAAGTTGATTGGGAACTAATTTTTCATCAACTCCGCAAGTATGCAGTCATAATCTGACACATATTTTTTTTCAAAGCCGTAATCAATCATAAGTCACACTATATTTTGAGATGAGATAAATCTAAAGCTTTAAAAAACTATTGTTTTAATCCTAGAAAATTTGGGCTAAAAGAAGAATATGCCGATTGTTTATTTCTTTGCAGACACTGTCGTTGCCTTTTTTGGAAGGTAATTATATTTTAAAATTAAACAATTGTTTTTTGAATACATAAATTAAAAGACTTGATAAATGTGTTAATAATATTTCTTTATTAATATGTAATTAGTCTTACGGTCATCCGTGTGTTTACGACAATCACATAAGTATAAGCAAACATCAAGCGAACAGAAATGGAGCGCAACCACAAAATCCCGTTGTTGTCCACAATATGCCTTTCTTTCATCATCCACTCGTTCAACAATACAATCAGCAACAAAACAATCCAGTTTTGGATAATGAAAACGAAACTGAACCCTTAAAGACAGTTCCTCTTCACATACCTGTACCGCCGGAAGCATTTCTCAAATTCTTTTCGCTTTGAGACCGTTATTCAAATTTGTTGTTTGATTGATCACTTGATTGGTATTGATTTAAAAATAATGATAAAAAATTATGTCAAATTTTAAGTGATTATCAAAAGAGTGCATTTATTCTTGACTGATATTACAAAAAAAATTGCACTTTTTGTAAATAAGCCAAATTATTGCTGAAGTATTAATTGTTATTTCTATATTTCAATGTATTTATGATATTTGACCTGCAGTTCATTCGTGTCAATCGATTTTTTCGATTTATTTTATTTATCAGTGAATTTAAGTTATTGAACTTTTTTAGTTTTATTAATTTTTTTTATTTTTGCTCAATTGTGATTTTTATTATAATTAATATAAACGTAGCTCTTGTTCTATTATTATCTCAATGTTTGATTCAAATTATGTTAAATCATAAGTTGATTAAGAGTAACATAAACTCATACCTCTATATAAATCATAATACTTAAGATTTAGTCTCAATTCGTTTTACTCTATTGTTGTTATTCTTTGCAATCGACTTCTTTGGAAACACCAGAGATATGACGACAAAGTGTTAACTTTGTAAATGCTGCTAATGTGAGGCAGACCTATATTTTTGTCATATATCAGTACCGAAATGAGATTATCAATTAGTTATGATATTATTACAGAACAGTTTGTTTAGTGAGATATGTAAAAGTTTGATAACAGTTTAGTATTGGTCAGAATACTTCTCATCTTCTCTCTTAAGTCTCAACACTATTATGTGTTAAACTATCAGATTTGTGATCACGTTTAATGAGGTGTTAAATGAAGTGAAACAATTATAAATAGTCAAAAATTATAAAAGTTTATAATGAACAGAACTATTGATAGTCTCGAAGTAATTCTGATCAATTCTGTGCAATAGTCTAAATGAATTTTGGTTATCATTGAATATTTAACTACAATTTTCTCTTAAATGTTTTAATTGTACAATTAAAAAGTTGTACTCAAAGTCTGTAAAATTAAATATTTGAAATTTAAAATAAATAAAAAGTTTGAAAAATTCATTGCTTTCTTTCACTTTGTAATTATACAAATACATGAAAACTGAAATTATTTTGTGACAAAATAAATGAGAAATTAATAAATGACAAAATGGTGTGTAACGGTATGCTTGACTTGTATTGTCGCTTCACAAACTCAGATAATTTAAGCTAAGGTTTCATTCGTATTAATGAAAATTTTGAAATCAGTATTATTGCATTTCACTCAATTAACTCAAAATTATATAAATTTAAAACTATATTGATATTTGACTGATGTTTGAATGCCTTTTTAGTGATTGAACAACAAAATATTTTGCTCATCACATTAATTGTTTTTCAATTCTAAAATTTAAGTTTAATTTCAGAATCTTTTAGAAGCTTAGATCCTATTACAAAATTTTTAAAAATACTAAAAATCACGAAAGATAATGCTATAGAAAGAATGTAATAAAAGTAATGTAAAATCTCAATCGAGCTGAAAGCAATGCGGACGTAACATTGGACGTAATAAATACCGTATCTTTGCTTGTAATCAAGTGTAGGATATTATGTTTTTTCATAGGATTTTACTTTAAAATATTACTTTATTAATAATATTGTGTTGTTATACATTTTATGAGTCGAACTAAACTAACACTAATTAACAAGTTTACAAACTCAAGTAATCAAATTTACAATAAAACTTATTCAGTGCTTTAAAACTGAAAATTCAATATTGTTTTCATAGCTAAAAGTTTTATATCAATAATAATTATTATGTATTTTTCCATAAATAAGTTTTCACAAATTTATAATTAAAGAGTTCGTAATTTCTATAGAAATATTTTTTCTTTCAAAGAGCATAAGTAATGAATTGAAGCAAAAATTAATTTGGGTTGCAGTCAAACAGTGAAAGCCGCAATTGAAAAGATTACATAATGGATATGAGGGGAATCAATGCTAACAAATTACTTAAATATAGAATAGATGATAGGATAATATTCATAATATTGCGATTGACAGAGAAATGCTATTCTCTCTATTCTCTCTTCTTCATGGTCTGAGGTAGTATTGCATCCACTATGTCATGATTGAAAATCGGTGAAACTTTTATACTAATTAGAAATAAGATACCGCTAACGCACTCAAATACATTATTGGTTCAAAGCTATACACAATAATAGTGATGAAATGAATGTTGGATATAAAAGAGACGCTGATTTTTGCATTTGCCATCATTTTTTCTTTTCTAGTTTATCAAATCATTCATTTATTACTCAACTGTTGCAAAACTATCATAAAATGTTAGAATTTTTTAGCAATTTTAAAAATATTTTTCTTTTTAAAATAATTCATCCTTTTGAACAAATTTTCTTTAAGGGTTTCTCCATATTTGCCACCAATTGGACAATTTATTACATCTCAATTCGGGGCAACCACACCAACTTCTAGATTGTCTGATGATGTACTCGCAGCACTTGCTGAAGATTTATTGGTCCCAAGAAGGAGACAAGTAATCAATCATTTTATAATCATTTATCTCTAATTCTAAGCTACAAATATAGGTTTCAAACTAAAGTTCGTTATACTTATGCGTGACTCAAATTTTTTGTTCCTATTTTCAATTGTTTGTCCTTTAAGTTATTATATTTAATAAAACTAATTAGATATTCATTAATTAACGAAACTGAATCAAAATACTGTATTTAAACTTCTAATAGAGTTTGAATAGATTTGAGCACTAGTTGAATGTACTTTTTCGAAGAATTATTGCAACTAAAGCTTATACAGTATAACATATTGACTTCAGTCAATCTGCAAACTTATCAAAACTAATTTAAAGTGCTGTCAGAATGAATGCGTATTAGTTTCGTTAAAAGTTGAATTATTAAACTATACTTTTCTAAACTAAACTACAATTCAATTTGAATTAAATAGAGAGCTGCCAAATGTTAAGTAAAGTAGATTAAAATAAGTCTATTTTAAGTACATTTACTCATATAAAACGTGAAGATCTAAATACCATTTACTTATTTCAAACTTGCTATATATTAAGGTCTAATCAAAAATAGAAACTCGTGAGCTTTGCTTAATTAATTAGTTTAGTTTAACATTAAATATTCTGCGCTTAACCTTCTATTTTATTCGTTAATTTATTGATGGATTTTGACAAAAAATATATTAAAATAATCATAGATTTACTCAATACTTACTCTATATAAAGATCGTAAATGTTTTTATAATTTTTGAATTCGGCTTTTGAACAATCCTTATGCATAGAATATAAATTGTTTTCTAATAGAGAATATTATAGAACCTAAACGTTATTCTATTATAAACTTATAATATGTTAAACAAATCAAATTATGAACATTCTGTTCTTTATTCACAATATAATTATATTAATTTAATAGAAATCACTGCAAAGAATTTCAGGTTTTTTATCTTAATTAACCTTATCTTTAATTTTTTAATAATAAAAATAAAGTTCAACATTATATAAGTGTAAAACTATTGTAATGGTTAAGATTGAGACAAAAGTAATTTAAATTTAAAATAGCAACGAATTTATTAAATCATTTCCAGACCAAAACATTAGTATTGAATTATTTGCGATCATTTTTAGGTAATTCTAAACCAACTGTTTTAGCGGCTTCTGAAATACTTTTCTCTCCTTTTCCATAGAACTTTTTATAAATGAATTGATAATTTCTGGTACTATTGAGAGGCATGTAATAAAATTATATCAAAAATTAATAAAGCAAAACATGAAAAAAGAATTATACATAAAGAGAATATAATAAAATTATTCATCGATTAGTAAGTTTGTAGGCTTTCGATGCTTTTCAAGTACCCTACCTCGTACTTAAGTTCATATCTTTGAAAATTTGTAGGTTTTAGGGGGTTTTAAGTTTTATAAAAGTTGTTGTTTTAATGGATTTTTGATGTTAGAGAACTTTAAAAAGTTTCTGTTTTGATGGGTTCGGTTCTGGCCCTTACTTTGGAAATTTGTAGGTTTTTGGGGGGTTTTCTGGCTAGGGCCAGAACCGACAAAAATCCACTACTTCAGTTCTATGCACTTTCTTATCCGACTTTTTTTTAACTCCATTAAAGCTAAAACGAATTTTCAATTAAAAATTCAATTCTATTATCACTTTAAAGTGAACTAAT
>JAQIWZ010001133.1:0-13426 GCA_034697245.1 Malaconothrus monodactylus
TAGGTTAGGTTCGGTTAGATTAGGTCAAAATATTCGGGTGGGTTAGGTTTGAATGGCACCTACCGGGTATGTATTTTGATAAGTGAACGGTGAAAAAAACAGTAGTTTCGATAAAACAGTCGTGTCGATCAAACGGTCATGTCGATCAAATGGTCGAGTCGATAAAACGGTCGTGTCGATCAAACAGTCTTGTCGATAAACTGTTCGTGTCGATAAACTGGATGTCGATAAATCGGCTGTCGATAAACTGGCTGTCGATAAACGGTACCAAACCCAAAAAATTGAATAAAGGTTAGGTGGTAATCAAAAATTTAAGATAACTAATTATTTTCCTTGAAAAAAAATTCTTGAATATATCAAATAAGAAGAGAATTTGACATTTTAAAAGCAGAACATTACAAATTATGAACCCGGAAGAATTCCAGAGACAAAGCTTTTGAACCCTTGAAAATATCCACGATTTTTTCGTTCAGCCGTTGCAATATCAGGAGCTCGTCCATTAGATAAATCTTCTGCCAATCTAATAAGCTTCGCTATTTCGTTCTCAGCGTTCTTTCTCATGTCAATGTTTTTAATTAATCTCGCTTCTTGTTTCATATTCTCGATATTTGCGTGAAGTTCATCTACAAAATTGAATTTTGAGCAGATTTTACTCAAATCATAGCATAATTGATGGATCATTTGGTATTTCTCATCAACGGCAGCTTGAAGATTCTCGAGAGTTGACTGATAAGTATTCGCATCGTCACTGAATTTCTGAAAATCTTGGTTAGCCATGTCGTATTGGGCTTTTATATCTTCAATCACTTTTTCAATGGTTTCTGTTTTTGTCTCCAATTTCACGTTAGCATGGTAATGACTTGAAAAAAATAATAAATTAAACCAAGATTGATTCCATACAAAAATAATTATTTGAAGTTTTTGAAACATAATTACCTTTCAGGACCACAATCACATTCTGTACAAGAGCCATCATCACTCATACAAGCACAACTTGAAAAAACTTCAGTATCTCCGGTTTGTTCAGTGAATTCAAGTCCACAGTCATCATGGCAAACAATATCTTTCAGCAAGTGAGTTGTGCAAACTGTACTATAGTAATCTGCTGGTACAATTTTATCTAAAGTGATCGTCTCCGACTGTGTGAAATTCGCAAAAGAGTTCTTTTTGTCTCCAGTTTTTTCAAGTGCAATTTGTGCTGCATTGAGACAATCTTGAACTTTTTGTATATTTGTGATATCCTGTGATATTGTTGCAATATCAGATTTTAGCTTATCTCTCAGCTCTTTCATTGTTTTAAAAGCTTCTGTTGATGTGTTTGACATTCCTGTTACTTGTTTGAGTAGTTTATCAAACGTTTTATGGGATTGTTTCCATTTGAATTCTAGTTCATCGTATGCATCTTCATTTTCTTGCCAAGTATTAGGATCCGAACAAAATGCGAGATTATCCATATAAAAGACTTCCTATTATATACATTATAAAAAATATGTTTTCAAATTGAACACTAGAAATAAATCTCATGTTAAACGATTATAATAACAATAAACTGATATCTCGGTATTAATTTTTGTTAATGTGCCGGACTCTTCTCTAATACTTGGATAAGAATATTTCATCTCAAAATGTAAATTTGGTTACACCTTCAGTAAATAATAATGATATACATCTCATTTGAGTTCGCATAGAATCGCAAGCTGTGCAAAAGTGACAATCAATAAATTTTTCTTTATTCAGATAAGTTTCAATAAGGTTTTGGGTTTCTTCTACGCGCGCATTTGAAAGATATCTTTAATTTCTCCTTTGATAAATTTAATTATATACTAAAGTTGTACTAAAATTATTAAAACATCAAAGTTAAAAAATCGGGTAGGCATAAAAACTCATGAGCAGGCAAGTATTTATCAGGAATTCCCGATTATTTTTCTGAAGCTAATTCTTTGGGAACTTTATATTAGAGTTCCAGTGGTCACTTCGAGGTCTTATAAAACATGTTAAAAGTCACGATTTTTAGCGTTTCTCTCGATTTAGGCTATTTCTAGAAAAAATATGTGATTTTTAAAGGTTTTATCTATTTTTGGCTCAAAAAAGTAGCTTAATATATTATAGTGCGATTGAAAATAAAGTTTTTTAAACTCCCTATTTTCTACTTTTTAAGTCCCGATTTTGACTTTTTTAAGCTCCCGATTCCCGTCCGATTTAATTATTTTTAACTCCTGAAAAATAATTGCCCTGCTCATGTGATGTCGACTGATTATAATACACATTTACCTTAGGCTTCGCAATCTCTTGAGCAAAGGCTTCTTCAGAGAAAGATGCGCTAACTTTAGAACATTTTGTCAGAACTAGAAGTAAATTCCTCTGCACAAGAACATCAGGTATATGGTTAGCTAAACGAACTAACGTGTTTCGTATTGTTGGAGTAATTCTGGCTTCTGTTCCATTGGCAATTACTATCAGAGCTGATAAAGAACCAACATTTATAGCCATGTTAACGATTTCCTCGATGTTTTTATCATCCTGTTCAGTTCCTTTCGTGTCACTCAATCCAGGTGTATCAATAAAAGTGAATTTAATCGAATTGTTGTTTGGATGGAAAAATGTATACGTTTGACATTTTGTTGTTTTACTTTTTGTTTCATCACCCAAAGCAGACTCAGAATGCACATTCCCAAAACCTTTAGAAATATAGAATTGAAATTTTAAATAGAAGAGAGTAAATAATACCTCTTTCTGTAGCTCGAAAATATTTTGTCGGAATGACAACCTTAGGGTTATTTAGACTCCCTCCGAGGAAATAGTTAGCCATCGTGTTGATTAAAGTTGACTTTCCAGTTCCAGTACCTCCTAAGAGGAGGATATAGTATTCACCAGCTCTCATTATAGAGAAATCCATTGATTGTTGACGTGAGAATCTGGCTATGATTGCTGGTTCCTGGATAGAAATCGGCTTAGCGAATTTTCTCATGTTATTCGAACTAGCGCTTGTCTGGAAATTTTCAGGTTTTTGCAAAGCTTTATTTGTTTGTTGTTTTTCTTTCTCGAATTCTTTTTTCTGTTTTTCCAAGGCTTCATTTAGTTTTTTCTCGAAGCGATCTTCCATTTCTAGAAGCTTAGTTTCTGATCGCTTTTTCTCTAACTCTTCTTGTCTTTCCTTCTCTTTCATTGCTTCAATTCGAGCATTCACTAACTGTTCAATGCTTTCAGGAGTTGTAAGTAGTTCAACCTGTGGTTGTTTCTCTTGTTTTGCCTGTTGAGAATTGATTAATCTTAAAGATCTTTCAACTCTCGAATTTATTTCTCTCTCTAAAATTTCCTGTTTATTGGCCTTGGATTGATTATTGGCATTGATTTTTTTTGAAGGAATATCAACTTTCGGTTGCAGATTTCTAGATTGCAGAGCTTTCTCTAGTCTTTCATTGACCATTCTATCAATATCTTCTTCACTCAACTGAGTTGATGAACTAGAATTGGGTTGTTTTAATTGCGTTTTCTCCTCAGTTTCTTCTTTCAAGCGCTCTTTCAACTTTTTCTCCAAAAGTAACTCAATTTTTTTCTCCATTATTTTCTCCATTTCATCATTTTCCCCTATGAAAAGTAAATAATTGTCAATAAATAAGTAGGAAATACTGAGTTTTTATTTAGATTTTATTTAGAAAACATTGAAAAATATCTACCAAGTTAATTAGAATGCATAAAATTTTTAAAAATCTGGAAAGGATTTAAGGTAAATATTAGTAAAAATACTATCAGTTATTCTGAAAAACTTTTCAATCATTCAGTAACGAATCTAATTTTGGGTTCGAATACGATGAACCAATTAAGCCAGAAAATCAACGAAAATATAACTTAGAAAGATTTTGACACCATTATATCATGCTTCAAAGCTTTATTCAAGACAAACATTGATTTTCAAACCTTACTTAAGTGTTTTGTTCAAATGAAATTCTAGGTTTAACTAACTCTGATATAATTCTGATATATTTTGTAAAAACTAGTTATTATATAGAGTTATTAGAGTAATTTTTAAGATGAACTCATGCTCATCTCCTCGTTGAAGAGATCTAATTTTGGAAAAGGATAGCCCAATTAATAACTGTCAAAATTGGTATACTGCTAGCAAGACGGAGTTTTATTCTAAACTCTCATTTAATGAGTCAAAACTTTAAAGTTCTAGCCAAAACTTGGACGTCAGTCAATTTTACGTTCACATTACATTGATCAATTCGAAAAACCTATCGCTTTTTAGTAAAAAACCTTCTACTTTTTCCAATTTTTCCAACATAGCTTTGCGAAGGATCTTCTTGAGTCAAAGATTTGCTTAATTTTTCATTATTGTTTTAATCATCTGACTCGTGAGATAATCAACAACTATTTCATATAAAGTTTTCAAACCATTTCAAAAGTTTAGGTACTACCTTCTACTGGAGGATCCTTCTTTGATGTATCCATGATTAATTTTATTTGACTTATAGGTTAGATCTGAGAAAAATTTGAAAAAAAATTTTAAAACGAAAGCAAATCTTTGTGATTTATAAGTTTATTATAAGTTTAATTATTTCGTTAACCTTTCTTCAAAATGTTAAAAGTAATTGATATTTAATTAACTAATTTAAAAATCTTTATATTTCTTGATGTCAACAAAGTTAGAAAAAAATATCTGAATTTAATAGTTAACCTTTGGAATCGATTATATTACGCATTTTGAAAATACTGTAAATCAGTTTTGAAGTTCCACATGAAAAACTCCCACAAAATTAAGTAATTCATTTATTTCTATCAAATATTACTGTTTATTTCTATTTGTTAATTTTCTTTAACGAAATAATTAAATAATTTTTTTAATCTCTGAAACTATAATTAATTTTTTAATTATAATTAGTTTCAACTATTTACAGATTATACTTACTTTCACTATAAAACGATAACTGGAGCTAAAATTAATAATTACTAGATATAAAAAGTTGCAGCTTTGAAATGATATGAAAAATATCACATATCAAGTATTTTGAAAACAACTCGACTAATAAAAAACAGATAATATCACTGACAAGATAGAATATAGAGCAGTGGTTCACAATAAGTTTTTAATATAAACCTCTCAATTGTCATTAACACAAAAATTAGGTCCTCATTTTTTATTCTTGGACAAAACTTTAGGAAATAACAGCATTTTCATGAACCTTATTATATTAAAAAGTTTTCATTTTAACCAGACTCAAAATGTTTAATTATTTTTCAAGCTTCGAGGATACGGTTAAATAAATTTTTGTGTTCGGCACTTAAAATTGGGAAATAATTTCAAATTTCAGACTTAGAATTTTGAATAATTTGGAAAAATGCGCAAAATTCGGGAATAGATTTTAGATTTTGATCAAATCGGTTCAAAAAATAGTTTTTGCGCCAAAAACATAAGCTGAAATTTTCAAAATGGTTATAAATTTCAATAAATAATCATAAAAGTTTGTTTTACAAATTTTAAATTAATCTAACACTGAAAAAGTTAAAATGAAAATTGAAATGAAAAAACGAAAATTTTGTCAAAATTTGATAAGATGGGCATTTTGAAGAATAATGAAATCCGGCACCATCAATACCATCAATAATTAGACTTAAATATTTTCAACTTAAAAGAATCTTATCAGAGGTGCAATATTTACTTGTTTTGCAATTTGCATGTCTATACTCTAGAAAAGTTGCAGTTGTATTATATATATAAAATAAATAGCTCATATATAAAACTACTAGAAAAGTTGATTGTCACATCAAAAATTCAAGATAAGAATAAATGTCAGAGTGTTGTAAATCAAAAATATACTGCATTACCTCTAAATTTTCACTCAGAGAGACAGACAAACAGAGAGTCTTATTGAATAAAAAGTTTAATTCATTCGTTCACTAATTCTGGGGTTAAACTATTTATTCGTTATAAAATATAATAGGATTCAAAGTCTTCTCAAATGTCTTCATTTAATAAAAGTTAGAAAAATGAAACTTTTTATTTGTATTAAAACTTGAATTCAAGTTCCGAGGATTCGGTATTTTAACCTCATTTTCAGATTCGGTGCTTGCAATCGGCAAATAATTTAAACCGAAATTCGAATTTAAAATTTTTGAACTTTGAAAAAAAATCCAGAAATTGGGGTTTTATCGAGAATAACATTTTTCACGATTTTCTCATATTTCTATGTTTTCTAATTTGATAAAAATTTTCTATTCGTTTATTTTGGTGTCAATTACTTTCTATAGAAACCAATAAAATCTTTGTTATCTTTAAATAATTTGATGTAATTTTCAATATTAGTAATTAGTAAATAAAATATGTATCAATATATAATTTGCCGTTCATTTCCTGTCCCGTTCTTCAGTTTAACTATAATGCAGGAAAATCTTATCTTAAGATTTCTTGAGATAATTTAAAAATCAAATACAAATCGTTTCCAATATTTTGGTTTTTTAAATTTATTATTAATTAAAAGCCAATTTCGTGCAAAAATATATCAAAAATGAATGTAAATGAAACAAAAAAGTGTGATAAAAACAGATCTAAATATTAAATTTACATTTGTCTCAATACGTCTCGTATCAAAAAAGATTTATTAATTAAATAAAGTATTCTTTCTTTTTGGAGACATCGGGTCCTGTGGTTCCTTCAATGACAGCAGTGTCTGGATCTAAGGCGTGTTCGGCTCCTTTGTCTTCGTGCGTCAAATAATCGCCTTTTTGTCGAGAAATAAATCTTCCGCTCACGAGAAAAGCGAGAATAATGATCACAATAGTAGCAGCAATAACTCCTCCAGCGATTGCTCCGGTGGCAGTTGACTCTGGAATGTCTGGCAGTGTTTCGCCTGGAGCTAATGTTGGCGGTGGACGGGTTTCAGTTAGTTCTATGAAATCGAATACAAGAATATAATGAATAATAAACGAATGATTAATGAATGGCTAATGAATGATCTCTAATACCGGGCGGATGTGTGTGTGGTTCAATACCACACGTGTCTTCATGTATTTCAGCTCCGATTGGGTACGAGTGAACATTTCCGCGACGATTCTCTTGATATAGTCTTCGAAGTGGAAAGTGATCGTCAAAAGTAACTCTTGAAATACAACCTATAAATCCTTCTCCGGTATCCATTGTCTCATTACGTCCAACATATATGCTCTTTAGTCGATTGAATTGTGCGTCCGCTTTACCACTTATTTTGTAGGTATATATCTTTGGCTCGTAATTATCAACCTTTCAATTTAGAAATAAAAACAAATTTCACATATATTTTCGACAATAAGAATGAATTAAGAATTTATTGATTGAAGTTTTACCCAAATTGTAATTTTTGAGCCTTTATCTGAACGACGAATAGTGATGTCGTGATGTTGTCCTAAAGCAAAATTCTCTTCTTTAATAATAATTTCATGTCTTTCGAAACCAAAATCAAAAACTAGTCGGAGATGACCTTTAAGAAGATATAAGAGTTTTAATTATCGAATTAATAGATAATGATTGAAAGATGATTCTTACCACTGGTAGACATCAACAGATTTAGGTACTCGTCAGTGAAAGACGAGACCCCAAGTATTAATCCTCTGTGTTCTGTTGTCGTAAAGCCTACTCTAATAAACTCTTCTAAAGTTGAAATAGAAGTCTCGAAATCATATTTAATATAATAATCAGATCTCAAATTGACTCCAATCTCATCGGCACAAATTGGACCCTTGAATGCAGTCCATTGACAATCACAAGTATATCCGTTGTAGTGATCAATACACGTGCCGTTATTGAGACACGGATTAGATTCACATTTTCCAACACAACCACGAGATATACCGTAAAGGCCTTCGAGTGCATATCGATATAATTCTATAAAACGTCCGTTAATTAGTAACGAACGAAGACATCCGACGTATCCTTCGCGATACTCAGTAGTGGCACCGATCACGAAATGAGAGGTCAGATGTAATGGACGGTAAACTCCTGTCGTCACCTTTTGTTCATTTGTTAGCTGTCCGTCGATCACAAGTCGCGCTTCTTTTTTGTTCTTTTCGACTAACACTGAGTGCCAATTGTTATCATTTAAACGATAAGAAGCTTCGACTGAAACTTGTTGTAAACCATTTCCAGCAGAATATGAAAATTGAATTGTTTTTCCGTTAACTATTGATAGTTTGATGAAATCTTCTGGTCCTTTGTTATGGAATAAGACACCAAATTCTGCAGTTGTCTTGAATTGTAAGTAAATATCAGCCGCTTGTCCCAAATCAAAAGGTGATAATTCGATAGTGGCGTCTTCGTATCTAAAAGTTACGATATCATTGAATAGTGAGTCGCCTTCGCATATAAGTGGTCCCAATGTGTAGCGACCCATTCGTCGAGATTGTGAACTACTGCCCGTATCACCAAATCTCAACTGACGGACGGGTAAATATTCGCGTTGAGAGATATCTCCCTCATCGACGAGGAATTCGGTTTGACTCAAAAGTTCCTAATTATAGAGTGAAACAGAAAGTCATTCATTAAAAGTTAGATTCAGGTAATGAATAGTAATTAATAAATACAGTGGCGGAGTCGCAATTGCACCACTTCCTCTGGTCTTTACACGTTCCGTAGAGACCGCACTGACATTTACGAGAGCCGGGAAGAGATCCGCCCCAATAATCCATTTTTTGATTATTCCGTGAGACCCACCACGAAAAGGGTTGCAATTCTGTCCCCAATGGAGCTAAAAATTATTTGTAATTAAATATTAAATACATTACAAGAGTTTAATTTAATTGAATACCAGGTGTGTTAAGTAGGCGTGCGTTAAGGCATTCATATTTTAACTTTTGTTGGCAAGTAGTCGATCGATTGACGAGTTCTACAATTTGTTCAAATGGCGCGTCATATGAAATGTCTTGAATATAAGATCCGGGCAAATGATAACCGCGAACTTCAGTCGGCATTTCGTTGCGATGATGGACAACAGTTTGCGATTCATCGTCTGATGGGAACAGACATGTGACCCAAAAAGGCTCGAGAGGACCGCTTCCGTCAACATCAAGTTTGACATCAGCTCTTTTTGATTTGGGATTATCTATTTTATAAGCAGTACAAGAAAGCGGATGTCGAGCCACATGACAAACAGCTCCGAGATATCCAGTGAGAGAACAATCGCAATAGAAGTCAAGATTGTCTTGTTTGCAAAGACCTCCGTGTTCGCAAGGGTTCGGATGACATCTGTCTATCATTTGACACGCTTTTATTGTGATATCGTTTTCTTGTACTTTAAATATTTTGTCGGCGGGCAGAGTCTCAACATTAACATATCGGCCCTCTATATATATCCAACGCATACAACCAATAAATCCAATCATTCCGTGAAATCCACCGCCAATCAGATATGTTTGTCCCGTAAACATATCGAAAGATCGAACTGTAGTGCTCGGAATGCCATCAATGCTTAATATAATCTTATCTTTTTGCAGAATTAATTGCGTCGAATGCCAGAGACCGTCATTCAGTCTCTGATCGAATGGATCCAACTGTACAACAGGTGTTTCCGAACCTTGAATTTTGATAATAATTTTTCCTTTCTCTAGAAATAACTGAATTCAAAATAAAAAGTTGAGTTAGACTTGAGATTAAATATGAATAAAATAAATACCATAACAAAGCCAGCGCTCGAAAATTTATGATAGAGTAGTAGTCCTTCTTCGTTAAATGTACGAAAATCAAAGCTAGTGTTCATGAAAGGCACCATAAATCCCTCTATCTTTATATGAGATTCTCCGGTATTGAAAGTTAAAGGAACCACTTGTGGGAACTATCCATTCATTTAATAATTAAATCATAAGTTTGAAAATTTTCAATAAAAACTTATTATTTATTTTCATACATAACATGTGTATTGGATTTGTCCAACTTTTCCGTAAACAAAGTTTCTGTCATCCATTTGTATTTCATAAGCAATATTTGTAGAATTAAAAGTGAGATTCTCAATACAACCACTAAAATTTTCTCTGGAATTGATCGGGTCGTCAAGTTTGATAGGAATTCCACCGATATATAGGTCATGATTAAGGTTAAGGCGAGTGAAATCACTTTGTAAGTAATGTCGGACTAAAACACGATCAACAGTGAAGAGTACATCACGACCTCTTCGAGATATGAATACGTCGTGCCATAAGTTATCGTCGAGAAGACTTCCGGCAGATATCGATTCGATAAGACCTCCGCCTCCAAGATCTATAGAGAACACAAGTTTATTGTTGACTAATTGGAGAGCCATAAAGTCTCCCTGTGTTCCACGACTATAGAGTAGGTTTCCGTTCGCGGCATTTGTTCGAAATCGGAAACGAAACACATCGTCATAGGAGGCGTCGATTGGTCGCTTCTTGAGATCCATCAAAATCAGGGATTGTCCGTCAAAGTGTAGAGATATCGCATCTATTAATTGAATCAAAATTCAAAATTATTTATAAATAAATCTATTTTTTAAAATTATTTTTAGAAATTTCGTTGATATTTAGCTATAAAAAGTTCGTACGATAGTCACAGCCGTATAATTGAACTCTCATTGAGATTCTGTCTCTCCAACGCGTTGGATTAATTCGGATATATTGAGCAATAATCGGCGGATCGAATCGATTGATGACTACATTATTTCCGTCAGTGTTGCCATCAAATAGCTATTATATGAGACAAAATAGATTAAGTAAAAAATTAAAGTATCAAACATAATAATAATATAATAACAAATGTATCAAACAAAAAATAATGGTTCAAACAAAAGATGAATAAGTGATAAACAAAAGAAAAGAAAGAGTTAGTAATAAGAGTGAAATGCCTGCTCATTGCCGTCAGAATCAGAATAAGCCATTCTCCAGAAGTCTCCGTCATCACTTATAAGTATATAATAAGCTGAAACATATTCATTAGTGTGAGCTCTTCCTTGAGTCGCAAAGGCAGTCAAGTTGTAAAGAGTTCCCAAATCTATAGTTAAGTGCTGTAAAAAGTCACCTCTTTCTGGACTCCAACAAGAAGGGCCTAATAGTCAGTTCAGGAAATTGGTGTCAAAGTCAATAAAATTTGAACAGAAATGAATATAAGTCTCAACTATTAAGTGCTTTAAGTGTTAATTAATGTTAGATTTAGTTTTTCAATAATAGGAAACATTAATAATAAAGTAAATGTTAGTCTTCAGTGAAAAAATAGTTTGAATTTTAAGTTTTTTGTTGTTATTTTAGAGAATTGTTTGACCAAATCATAGAAGTGTTGAGTTTGTGTCGATGTCTTGTGAGTCAAACCTTAATATTTCCGTTTCTGTCCCTATAGACAGAGAAATCGTGTCCATCGATACCAGTCTCTAATTTGAATTCTTGAACGAATTCTTTAGTGTGTTGTCTGCCTTGAGTGCCAATGGCCGATATGTTGTACTGCTTTCCCAAATCGATTTGAAGATATTGTGATAAATCATTTTGACCCGCCGTCCAAACAGACCCTTCTATTTATTCAATTACACCATTTATCCCATTATTTAATTTTAGAGAATTTTATTTTATCGCAAACTTTATCGTAAAACTAATCTATTTATAAGTTTTTAAAACTTTTTTTTTACTCAACTATTGCCTTAAATATTAAGTAAATTCAAGAAAACTATTGAAATACTGAATATTAAACATGAGTTTTAATCGAAACAGTTTTAAAGTCCGACTAATAAACAGTTTCTCAAAACTTATTTAGACTTTGGTCTCATTTACAACATTGAAATTTGAAACGCATTATAACACTTATCGATAAATATTAATAATTGATTAGAAAAAAAACATAAATAAACACAAAAAATATGAATCAAATCAAATCCATTGATAAAACATTGGAACAAAAACAATGGGAAAAAAATGAATTAAAAAGAAGTGATAAATTGGTTCATACCGTGAAGAACAGCAAATTTGGCCGATTTGTCGCGACTCACTTCACTCGAGGCACTCAATTGGGCGGCAGTCCTACCAATCAGTTCATAATTACAATAATCGCCTTAAATAACAAAACAATAATTAATAATTAATTCATAATTAATATTAATTCTAATGATTAAACCATTAATTGAATAAAAGCCCCACCCATTTGATACTCACTTCTAATAATAATGATTGATTTTAATAATAAAATTAATTCTAAACCAATTGAATAATAATTTAATTGCATTTTAATTAATAGAAAATATTATTATTAATTGAGATTTCATTTGATTTGCGCTTAATTTAGTTTACGATTTGTTTATTTACATAAAAAATCTTTTGATTCATAAAAAATATTACATGTTTTCTATAAGAGCGGTATTTATTTTAGTAAATATTTGTAAAAACGTTATATAAAATAGTTGTCAAATGATTGTGTTTTTTGCATAACTAAAGGTGTGTCAAGCTTTATACATAAAATACGTCTTTTTTTAAACTATTTTTTTTATCCATTTATATGACAAAAGTTTAAATAAGTTTTTCTAAAATCATTTTAGGTCTAAATTAAGCTTAAATTCAACGAATTGTAATTCATTTGAGTTATATTTCGAGTAATTTATTCAAGATTTGTAAAGAAATATAAGAAATTTTGCAATTATTTCTTTAGTAAACTTTTTAATTTCCATATTGGATATGGCATTGAATCAAATTTTTATGTTGTTGAACAACATTGAATTTTTTTAAAATATTATAATAGTATTAGAAAAATTACATCAAATCAATGAAATTATAGCAATGAATCATATCATAAATTGTGTTGCCTTCAAATGATCACAAAAAATATGTGCGAAACTAATTTGAAAATTTTTACTTTGAGAATATTGTATTCAAATATTATCTAAAATGAAACCTGAATGATGTAAAAAAAACTTTTTTTTCTTTACGATCAGTTTTGAATATTAGATTTTTACAAATTAAAATTTTGAGAAAATTGTCAAAACAATTATTCTTATATAAAGTGAATTGAATTATAAACAAATTAGAACCTAATCTTGTAGAGTTTAGAATGAAGACTTAACTGAACTGAAGAACTTAACTTAAAGAACTGAACTTTGATACTAATAAAAATTATCAGTTATTATCTAACTATTCGCAATAGGAACTAAATTCAATGTGAGTTATTATACATTTTTAATTATAATTGCATAATAAGACGAGTATTATATTAGAAACAATAATTTATTGTAACTTATGCTATACTAAAACTTTTTAATACTATTGGAATCTTTGTGAACTTCACTACTCTTCGTCATAAAGGAATTCAAAAGATAAATAAATTTAAAACACTATAAAAGTTCATATCAGCTAAACGTCAATTAATAATAAGTTTATAAAAGTTTTTAATTAGTAAAAAAAAGTTTCATAAGGTTTCGGAATAAAACTATAGAAATCTCATTAAGTGAGACGACCTTCACACAAATTGACACAA
>JAQIWZ010001134.1:0-13421 GCA_034697245.1 Malaconothrus monodactylus
CCGGGTATTCACTATAAACGTATTTAATTTCACTATAAATTAACGATCGGTGCGAACGAAATCCGTTCACTATAAGCAGGTATTCACTATAACCTTGTTCAATATAAACAGGATGAAGTGTAGTTATGCAAAATCTATTTTATCATTATTATTGTAATAGTAGGTCTCCCGTTCTCCTAAACCTAACACCGTTTATATTGAGTAAATCCATTCATATTTAGTCTTTTAGCTGCATTTTTCTGTTCTATATCAGCGACACCCCTGTGTGGTGTTTTCCCGTCTCGATGATTCATAACTTGAATTTCTTGCTTTTCAGAGACTCAGTCAGTCTGTCTTCCTCTCACTTTAACTCAAAGCACTTTTGGTTCATTCATTCCCTTAAACTCTAGTTCGAGTCGATTCTATTCATGGTTCCAGCGAAAAAAATATACCATAGAGTTTGAGTTGTGTTGAGTTAATAAGAAAGAAGTATACCATAAAGTTTGAGTTAAGAAGTATTGCTTTAATACAGTGTCTTCACTGAACGAACCACACGTTTTATCTCTGTCTATACTTTATATCAACTGCAGTATTGCTTCATTACTGTTTTGATGAGCTAGGGAGTAGAGTGTGTGTGAATAATGTCAAAGCTATCTTTGCTCACAATAGTCAGCAAGTCAGTTATTAGAAAAGTGTGGTGTTGTTAGGGTAGATATTTATACTTGACTATCCTTCGAGACATTGATTACAGATGTCTCACTTATTGGTCTCATATGATATAATACGTTAATACGTGACAAAGTCTGTAAATAGTTAAATGTGTCAACTTTCAATAACTTGATAGAGAAGTGTTGCTATAAAGATGAACATAAACTTCACTTTAATTGATTGATAGGACTCTGGATGTGAGTGTGAAAAAACATTTTCAAGTGATATCTAGATATCTAGTTATGTATTTAAAGTTTGTTTGAAGTGCTCGAAGAATTTTTTAAAAATTATTTATCTGGGGGTCAAATCATCGTTTAGTCCTCGGAGCAAAGATTCAGTAAAGTTTTTCTAACTCTGATTTGGGAACATTTTTATGCTTGAAAAATGATTTATTCAATATAGAAATACTGGTGAGTAAAAGGATTTTGATAAAAATTTTCTTGCATTGAATAAATGCTATTTCTGTTTATCGCTTGCGTAAACATAGAGTCTGAATTATTTTGATGTGCTTTACGGCTCAATTTTTTTTTATGTGATGTACTCTACGGCTGATTGTTTCCGCATATTTACCATCAAATTTGAAAGCTTTCATAATATATCTAAAGAGCTATCGCTCATCTTTAATGCTAAGTTTATTGAATTTACTTTTAATAAATTACTACATCTTTACTACTGCTATACTTTTGCAGTTGTCTGAACCACAAGAGACACATCTGGAAGTTTTATATTCTATTATAAGATTCATAAAGCGATTTAAGCGATGGAATTTATTTTGAGAATAGCATTGATATTAACGAAAACCCGAAATAGAAATACTTTAAACATATAAGGGTTTAATTGAAATATATTAATTTGATATTTGAAAGTTGCAAATTCACGTCCGAGTAAATTGAAAAATCATCTTTAAGTCAATTGACTTTCAGTCAGGATTTTTTCACAACAGAAAAACCTTGATTTTCAGCTTTTTCATGCTCTATGATTTAATAGAGTTTAATAGAGTTTTTTTCGTCTTTATAATTATATTTTCATGTTCTCACAAAAATTTAAAATTGAAAAAAATATGAGATTATTACTGCATTATTAAACAGTAATGAATGTCGTATGTAAAACACATTGTGGTCGTTGACAATCGTAAAATTGTCTTCAGAGCTATTTTTGGAAATATATTGAACAATATATTGTAGAAATACTTAAAACTATTGCATTAAGAATACATACGATGAAAATCAATTTTCAATTTTATAAGCATTTGGTTTGTTTTATGAAAGTTGGTTTTGTTTTATCCTTAAAGCTTTAAGATATACAAGTATTTGATCTTGTTTTCAATCATGCTATGGTTTAGATAAAAAATGAAACACAAAAATTTTTGTTCTTCAATTTCGATCACAATTATTAAAATTATTGCTTTTAACCAAAAATTTGTTCAATCGCTGAGTTAATTACTTATTCACAAATAAATTCAGAAATAAAACGTCAAAAAAATATGAGGAAGAATGTTATCTAACACGACATCTCTATTATTAAATTATATTATGTATGCATTTACATATGATAAATAATTTTATGATGACATTTCCTCGCTCTAAAAGCGTGCTCATCACGCGTGTAACCAATAATTCGTTTAACTAATTCTTATTTCAATCCACGAAAAAGTAAATTATTTTAATTTTTATCAATGAATGAGTTATAAAATTAGTTCAAGCCAACTATTATTAACTTATGTGACCCTTTCGTGCTATTTCTCACTTAATTTGTTTTATTTATTTTGATCAATAAATGTGAAAGAATACAAAGTTTGAAATAATGACAGGTTTAATACTATTTGGGGGTAAAATTTTGATTATATCTCATTTGTGTTTTAATTAGAGTAAGTTATCGCTAATCACTCCAGAAGTCAAGTCTTAAATCATTTGTAGATAGATTAGAGAACTTCAAAAGAGGTGCATTGAATTGTTTAGATTTGAATTAAGGTCACGGTTACGATTTGATTGTAATTGAATTAGGATTATTTTATCAATTTGTTGAGTAAAGTTACGATTTTTGTTAACATTTCCTAACTATTTATTAGCTTTACTTAACCTGTAATTATATATTATGTCATTATTTTATTATATTTTATATAAAAGTTTGTTTGAAAAGTTTCCTTAAATTAAATGTTCTTTGGCTTTACCTGAAGACATAATATCATTTACCTATTTTTGTCATTTATATCTGAGACATCACTTGTGTGTAGGTTTAAATGATGATAGAGAACTAGTTTTGACCTCTAATCCTAAACAGTTTAGTTAACAGAAGCGGTTTTCGTTTTAATGAGTTTGGAATAAGTCTGAATAAGTTTATTATCTGACTTATCATTTTTGTTTTTTATAGAATTTGTTTTGAGAAAAATTACCTCTTTTGAAAATATTACTTTTTAATGATATCAAATTATCGAAAAGAAATTATATACAAGTATTTAAATTATTGAATATAAATTCTATGTGAAATTCTATATCATTAAACTTTTCAAAATTTAAGTTTTAATGTTGAGCACATGAGTTGCGTAGGGTTTTGAATAAAAGATTTTAATCCATTAAAACTTTGTTCTTTAATATATTTCAAGTGAATTTTATTATAAATTCTTCACAAACATTCATTAAGTTAAGAGAAAAATCATGAAATTTATCAAAGTTTTTTTTGAGAATTAAAAATTTGATTCAATTACATGTATTCACAGAACATTGCTCTCAACTCTGAGAACAGTAACTGTAAGTTTAGAACATTAGCTGAAAAGAGTCAAGACTACTTAGAATTCCTATTGCTTATCATTTGTTAGAAATCTGTTTTAAGATTAAAGCCGACAAAACTTGACATATATATAGAGAGCTCAATAAGCCTGAGGATTAAGTAATGGTTCTAAATTTTGAATAATAGACGAGTTTGAGGTTTAATTTTCTATTTGTTGACTACAGTTTGCCCACAGCTTTAGAGAAGTACAACATTTAGTCAATATGTGGTATGTTCTAAAAACAATATTGAATTGCTTTACATTTTTTGTTGTCAATTCCTGACGTCTGAACGACTTGAAGCTTCAGCTCTCAGCAGAAATTTCCTGACCGGAAATGTGTGTCCACTTCCTTTAGTACTCTATAGTGGTATTGAATTTAGTGTTATATATTCAGTGATGTTTTAGTTTATTTTGATTTACGAGTTTCGAAAGTAAAACTCTTCGTTCTCCCCATTAAAGCATTTCTAAATGTAATTCTAGACTCGATTCGTATTGAATTATTTTCATTGTATTTATCTTATACTACTTTGAGTTTCTTTCTTGTGTTTGTCTATCAGTTTGGGTTTTGTTTGTTAGCCATTCTTTTAACTGCATTTTTGTTTAATCCTTAAGCGATTCGCTTAATTTTGTAGTTCAGTTATTGTCCAATTTATACATGTAATCAAAAGGAATTGTAAACTATTTCCATAATAGACTTGTTTCATTAGAAGTATTAAAGCCATGAATGCATTTAATATTACGTTTTATACTAGAAATAAAATCTCGAAAATCTGTTTTAAGCCATCCTATGTTCATGTGATTACTGTAACTTAACTCATAGTGACTTTATATATACATTACACTAAATGAAGTCGTTTAAGTGCGTCCTGTTTCGTATTAACCAATTTGATAATCCTTAGCATTAGCTAAAGGCTTATCAACAAAACGTGAGATACGCTATACAACTATAAATAAGCGCTCATTTCAAGAGTTTATTCCTTATTCAAAAACAAATTTTATTATGCATTCATTCAAATGAATAAAATTTTTCATTGCTTTGAATAATACTTTTTTAGTTTAAAAGTCTTTAAATTACGATTGCGTTTAATTGACCGAAAGAAACAAGTGGAAAATATTCAGTGTAGATATTTTAGGAACATATGCACAAATTTAAAAATTCGATATAAAATCATTTGTTTTCAATTTAGTTAAAGTAGGAATGTTTGAGTGAATTTCTAATATTATTGTTCTAAAAGGAAAGATGCAATTCAGTGAACTTTCTCATGAATTTTCGTTTGCAAATTGTTATATCAGGCAAACAATCTCGTGATTTCTCTTTTCTTTCCAGTTTTCCTTTAGCTATACTATTATGTCGTATAATATATACCAAAAAAAAAATCTATAGTAAATGTACAGAAAATGTTGTTATTCAAAATTGGCTGATATTTCATTCTTGAGGTGAAAATGTTTGTTTGTATTTTTTGAAGCGTAACTTATTTAAACTATTTCTCAAACTTATCATAAAATCTTGCAATCAATCAAACCTCGTGAGCAAATTGAATCTCAACTCTAATTAGCAGCATTATTGGTGTTTTTGTATTGCGTTATCAATAAACTAATTAAAATAAGGTATTGATTGACCCAAATTAGCCCTTCAACTAAACGATGATTGAAATACCAAATTATGGCTTTGCTCGAAAAAGGAGGAGTTTTCTCTCACTTAACATCTTTATAATTCCAACGTTGAAACCCTTCAATCAATTTGACAATATTTTTGATATATGCTAATGAGTTATTGCACTCCGTTTTAGAGTTGAGTCTGTTTTCATAATTCAAAATATTATCTCTAAATAGGAATCAGATCACAAGTGAATGCTTAAAATTTAGGTGAGAATCAAATGGTGACAGATTTTCACAGGATTAATATATTGGTAATGATTATGTTCTGGTTTTTTAACTCAACATTACGGGCGTTTGTTTTATTTTATATTTTTGTTATATATTTTTAGCTCTTTTATTCTGGTTCTCATCAAAATGTTATAATTCGACCTCTTTTATAATGACAGATAAAACAAAATTTCAATTGCGTTCTTATTTTTAGTAATTTTAAAAACTAAGGCATTTGTTGAATTAATTAACATTATTTTGAATGAATCTTCAATTCTAGAAAAATTAAATATTAATATTTTTGACTTCAAACTTCTCAATAGTCTGAAGACATTAATCAATACCTCATTAAATTCAGAGTTTAAATCAATTTGATGAATAAAAATATTATCTGTGAACTCAAAGCGAGAAAAAATCAATAAAATTCCTGTATTTTGATCTGATGCTGAATCAAGAAACCAAAAACTGTATTATTTCTCAAGTCATGAACTTTAATGCTTTAAATTTATTTTAATTTTTTACAACCCTTCTAACTACAGTATTAGAATTAATTAATTTGATTTAATCATTAAACTATGACAAATTGTAATCTAGAGAGATCTTTCTATCGATTTTCAAAATAGTATTTAATCCAAAATAAGTAGTGTATTCCTAAATAATTGGGCTCTTTTAAGTATAAATCAAACTGTCATTTTTTATAGTTAAGTAATCCATTCTGTTTTAATTATAGTCTTCTGCTATCTTTAAATATTTCTAAACTTATAATAAAATGAAAATCAGTTCATCCAAACTTATTCTTAGTAAAAAAGAAAAAGTAGATTCGATTAAATTTAAAAGTTTAAATGTAGTTTCTTAGGAAACTTTTGAGTTTCTTTTGTTTGACGACCTTTTTTCGTGAGCATAGACTTGAAATAGTCTATGCTTTTGGTCAAATTGGTTTCTATTCGTAGTAGAAAATAAGGGAAAGCAAAAGCAATTTATTGCATATAGTTTAAAGACGGATCGCTTTCGATGCCTTCAGTGTCTAGTAGGTTCATCCTCATTCTCATCCTCATCATTTCCCCTACCGTTTTCAAACAAAATCTCTTGGGGAGCACATAACAGACTTTTTTCACTCTTTGTCAAAATAGCATTTGGAAAGTCTGTCGATAATGTAGTTATAGCTTTGAGGAAAAGACATAGATTGCAGTTTTGTTTGAGTCTCGTCTCGTTTAGTCGACCATTATTTGCCCCTAATTTCTCTATTAACTCTAAATGACTTATAAGTTATAACAGACATATGCTCTTCAGAAAAAACTAAACTCAACTAAACTTATTATATTTGATTTCGTCTTTTAATTCAATATCTCCTAATGGATTTGAAACTAATTTTTGGTTTAAAGTATGTTCTGCTCATTAAATTAATTTTATAAACTCTAATCACTAGAGAAAAAAAGTTGAAAAATAAATTAAAATTTATTGCATTTTGTGATAGGATATAATGCTGTAATCCTTGATTTGTGTGTGAGTTCTTTGAATAAGTCAATTATTGTAAGATATTTGACCTCATTGTTAGTTAGATATAAATGCTATGCTTAATGCTAGCTATGCTTTAGAAAATCACGAGTAAGTATTAAAATGTATTAAAATGTAGTGATTCGTAGAATTCCGCCTTTGCTTTTTTGGCTTCCCGTGAATTATATTGATTTCAAATTTACACCAACTTTAATCCCACACTTTAAGTCTATATTATTAGAATTCGTTACATCAAGTTTGCCATTAATTCCTTAATGTAGTTCTTGTTTAGCTATCAACTATTTTAGGCTTAAATGGCATTTTCTCCTATCGAATTTTGATTTTTATTGAGAATTATCATCGGTTTAAGTGCTTAACGCTCTTTTTCAAATACGATTTTTCTACTAAAATATTTAAATAGCATGATATAAAACCACTTCAATACTTATTGCAGGTCATCAATGACTATGCTATCAATGAATAATCAAATTATTGTCTCAGATTTGTTATTTGATTGAATTTTGTTTAGGTATTTATTTCAATTCTACTTTTATTTTCCTTTTCTACGTTGATTACTTTGGCAAAAGTTTTTATTGATTTCTCCAGAAATTGCCTCACATTCAGATTTATTAATTAATTCAACTTATATTTTCTTGTTTAACTGAAAAAAATCACTGAAAAAAACAGTTATCTTCACGGTTAATATATTTCCTTTTCACATGTGCTGACAATAGATTAACACGAAAAAAGCAAATTCAATCCTTCCCTCAACTAAATGATGTCCTTTTGTTTAATTTGATTCGTGCGTCGCTTCACTTTATAATTACAGCGCCAATAAGTGTATTGCCCTTTCATTGTAACAACTAATGAACATAAGTTGCACAACATACTCAACTTCTAAATTGAATATTATAGATATTCTTGTAGTGAATATTCTTGTAGAGAATATTCTTGTAGTGAAAGTTGAATTTCATATCAGTAAATAATGAATCGAAGTCTAGCTCTTGAGATTCACATTTTGTTGGGTCACAGCTTGTCTTCAACATTACTGCTAATAACTTGACTTATAAAAAATGAAAATTCTGTATCGGATGGCAGAGAATTTTATATTATATCTATTGGTTATCAACTTTTAATGCATTTTATACCAGTTTTCGACTGATTTGAGCAATTTTTATACTCTTACGTTATGTGCATTTTTTGTGCGAAAACTATTTTATTGATGAGATCTAAACTATTTTATCTTCGATAGAGTTTTAGAAGCATTTAGAATGCGATACGAATATACCTAACGATATATTTTATATGAACTACTGGCCAAATATTTCAAGCGCTACTTTTCTCAATCGATAGATAGGGAGTTGGGCTGAATATGAATTGAATCAGTTTAATATATGACTGATTTTTAACATTTTTTGCCTTTCATTCTTCAAACTATTTATTATACGCGACTTTAAATACGATTTCTTTTATGATCTCGATTTAAAACTTAGTTTTAAAAAGAGAGAAATGTATTCATATCTCTACCATTTTTTGCCTCACATTCTCCCCAATGATACAAGAAATGCAAGTCATATAACGTAAAGAACGTATTCTAACTCAGGGCTAACTTATTATAATAGGGATGTATTGCATGGTTTATGTCACAAATCGATTTTTCTTTCTTCAGTTAAATTACACAATGTTTGCTAAAAACAGATTCACCGTTAACTTGACATCACATTCTATTAAAGAGAAACTCTGCACATGTTTTTGAGACAACTTCAATACTATAAAAATCGGTCACAATTTTAAAAAGGATTAAAAATCAAGATTTTGTTACGTATTTTTTTTCGTTAAAAATTTTATTAATGAATGTTTAGAATTGATGATTTCAAAAATCATAATTAGAAGCGTAATAATTATAATGAAGTCGTAATAATGTTAATCAGAACAGAAATAGGATGTATTTGTTGAATGGTTTATTTGTGATTCTCTTGTATGAGGAACTTCTTTATTATTATTGAATCAACACAAGACACTTGAATGACAAAAATTTAATTAGTCTACAAATAGTAGATGTGTTTGAATCAAATTAAAATTTTATATTTCGGAATATAATTATAGTTTAAAGTTTACTTAAGCTCAATAGTTAGTGTTTATTCTTAAACAACTAAAAATTAAGTTCATAGCTGCTATAAATATAATTTAGGGCTCAACCAGTTTTCGTCATAAAAATAGTAGTCATTAATAGTGCGCTATAAACTTATAGAGAATATTCTCTACGAATTCAGTAACAATGCTATAATTTATTAGAGATATATCAGTTTTGATTTATAACTAGGAAATATATTATTTTAAGACAAAGTGATTCTTTCAAACTATGTTTTAATTCTTAGGAGAATTGAAGTTTTCACTAAATCCTCAAGAGTTTCACAATAAAAAACTAAAAAACTAGTGTTTTTTTTATATATACAAAATCGTTTGATTAATTGATGCAAAACTAAAAACCTGAAAATTCAATGCCTTTAAAATATGGTTATCAAAGACAAGACAATTCAAGTCTATTTTAGTTTCACAATTTTAGATGAAATAGTTGTTGTGCATAAATCGATGAGAATTTAAAGTGAACTCATCAGAAAACTTGAACTTTTTTTGCATCTCTCCATCTATGTCAGAACTGAGAGCAATTCTATTTTGAGATGCGTTGAATATATTTAATTCTAAGAAATACTTTTCTTTATAAGTATTCTCTGCTTCTCTCATGAATACTTTATAATGCCCTACAGTTATAATAATATACATACTATTATTGAATATATAGGAAATTATCTAAAAATTTAAAGATTCTTTCGGCAGAAAAATAACTTATTAAGTGGTAATATTCTCTCAAAAATTTTTTTTCTTCCTAAATAACAATAATAATGATGATAGCAATAATAATATCGCCAGAATATTCCATAGCCCGAAGGTATTAGTTCTGTAAAATATTTTTATGTAATGAGTTTTGTTGAATATTTGTCTTAAATATGACCCGTTATTCTGACAAATAATAAATTATTCTATACTTTGATCACATCCACTATAATAAAAGTTCAAATTTCATGTTCTATAGTAGTTGTCGTTGATTTCAATGTATTTCCATTACATTCATTACATTTCCGAATGAGCACTTCTACGTTGACTCTTCTATTCTGTGAGTTAAAGAATATTCTATATTCTATATTATACCTAAAAATATTATGCTATGAATTATATGCTTTTACTTATTCTCAATTCAACTAAAATGAATTGGATGCTCAAAAACTTTGTGAGATGTCATTAAATTAATTTATAGCTATGATATATCATCTCAACTCAAGAAGTAATATCACATTTTAGGCATTCAGAGGTCACTCCGTTTTGCACTTCTATGTTTTTCGTGTTTAATCTTAGATTTTATATAAACACTGTTCATCACTTTGAGAAAAATACTAACGAAATGCTAACAAAATTCTAACAACTTTTTACAAAATCCCTTTTGCGATCAATTCTCAAAATAAGCCTAAATTTCTTTATTTATTAAACTTTTTAAGTCAAGCTTAACTGTAATTTTACGACAGGATTTAAAAACTTTAAGGCTTAAAAATGATTGTTAAGTACAGAATTTGAAACAATATATTACAGAATTTATATATAGGATTGTGTCACAAAAACTTGCATAAAAAAGATTTGATTGTAAAAAATGTTATTCAACCTGAACATAAGTATGGTTTAAATTGCTTGGAATGATTTTAAGTCATTTCACTAAACTTCTTAAATTAAATAAATTTTTAATAAAAATGGTTCATATTTTTACCGATAATACCTTCTACTCGATTAAACTCTGAAATTCTTGACATCAGCCAAGTTTCGAACGGAAGATTTTATAAGTAATTTTAAAGAAATTTTTTATTGTTATTAGAAAATAAGCAAATAATAAAGTTTGATTCCATATAAAGTTTATTCGTTTGAGTTTAAACACAAAAACATTATTTTGTATTGAGAATATTCTTGTTCGAGAATATTTCGTGTTCATATCATTAGAATAAACAAAACAGAACTTTATTCATACAACAAATCAAATTATTTGCATAAAATTCAGATATATATTTTAAAAAGAAATTGCGTTACCGTCTGTTATAGTGCTTTCTAGAAGACATAAATTATTAATAGAAAAATTTTTTTTCAAAAATCATTTGAAAGTCACATTCAAAGTAACAAAATTATCTTTAGAAAGCTTTGAGTTCATTAAATAAATTTTGAAAAATCAAATTTTCAATAATTTTGTGATAAAATAACTGAATGGGAGTTAACTTTAGGAACAAATTTCAAGCTAACAGTTAACAAACTTTTTGAGTTTAAACTCAACTATTGAGCAATGATGAGGAAACTCAGACTTCATTCCTTGTTTGGCATATTCTGATTTATACTAAATGTAATCCTTAATCAAATTACTAATTTTTCACATCAAGTAACCTACTGACAAGTGAGTTAACAACATTGAGTTTCACAATTATCAAGAATTCGCCTAAAGCTTTATATAATATAAATTTATTTTTTTATTTTATAATATGATTCAAAATCATAAAAAAGTCTCTTTTTGTTCATCAGTGAAAGTAATTCTAAGATTAGAAACTTAGACGATAATAGATTTTTTGGTATTAAATGAGATATATTTATAATCTAAAGCAGCTTAAGCTTTGAGCTAATATTTTTTCATCAATTATCTGAAGGAATTATTTTATTTCTTCAAATGGATTGAAATTAAGGATAAATCTAAAGCAGAGATTTCGAGTTTTTCCTTCTAATTAGAAAGTAGTGAAAATTTTCAATCAATGACTTTCATCACAATATTATGCAATGACTTGATTTCTCTCACTTCTAACTGAATCTCTAACTAATCTTTTAGTTCAAATTCATTTGATGAGGTTGTGATTATATGATGAGAGAAGCGAACTGTTAATTTAGAGATGATAAATATATAAGCACTTCATTATTCGTTTGAAAATGAGTTTTACTTTAACGGAAATGCTTTGATTATTCAAAAAATGCTACGCAATATCCTCAAAATAAGGATTACATTCACATTCTAGTTAAATTTACAGCACTTTTGTGTTATTCTAAGTGTCTTCTCATTGTTTATTTATATTACAATTTCTATTACAATGTCTTTCAAGTTGCCGTTTTTGACTTGTCAGTCAAGAGCTAATAATCATTGTTACTCAATATGGATTGATGTAAAATATTTTGATTACTTGTGCCGAAAGATCGAGTTTTATTTTATTAAATAAAAATATCGATAAATAATTATTCAAACAAAATATGAAACATTCAACAGTTTGGAAGATTAGACAATCGATTCATATAAAGGTCATTGAATTGGTTTACTCACAAAAATGATGATATGCTTAGGATTGACTAATACTGTGAAGATTCAACTTAAGAAAGAAAGAAAGAAAAACAGAAAAAAATTTGGCTCAATGTCAATATTGGAGAAAATAAAATGAATCATAAGCTCTAAAGGAGATATTGAGCTTCTAATACATGTGAATGCATTGCAACTCTTGTGATAGAGTTTTGTTGATGAGAGAAAGTCATAAAATGTTGTGTCTTATTATTAAAGGCATTAAAGAGGGAGTTATAGAAAGATTCACTTTTGTACAAAACGATAGAAAATCACTTTATCGGTGAGATGGAAAATTGGACGGAATACCAGTGGATGGATGGCTACAGAAGAAATACAGTCGATCCGGTTTATAGTGAACGAGGTTATAGTGAATACCCGGTTATAGTGAAGGGGTTTCTCCGCACCGATCGTTAATTTATAGTGAAATTAGATATGTTTATAGTGAATACCGGGCTTTAGTTTGTTGTTCACTATAAACGGGATCGACTGTAATTTGGGAAATGCAAGAAACGTAAGCAGTTATAGGGACTGAAATTGGTTTGTTTGCGCTACACATAACTTGCTTATCATTTTCGCTAGAGTTATAATTTTTGGTTTAGAGTAGAATTATTTGCGAACAAGTTTGACACAAGAGAATAGAATTAGTCCTTCAACTGTTATCTCGAAAATGTTGAATCGAAAGACACACATCATTAAACTTTGGAGAAGAGGCATGTTTTAAAAAAAGTTAGATTCTGTATAAATTACTGCATAGTTTTCAGTACAAGTGATCTGTAAATTTGTTTTATCACTTAAAGCAAGTGAAGATTTCCCCTAAAAATTATGTCACACATTCATGAAATACTTTATAAATGCGTAAAACATAGCATTAACTGAAAGTTCAATGTTAGGGTTGTCTCATTATATTCACTCATCAATACGACTGCAATTCAAAGCTACAGTACAGTCGATCCCGTTTATAGTGAACGGGTCGGTGCAGCAAAAAGTGTTCACTATAAACATATTTAATTTGACTATAAATTAACGATCGGTGCGGAGAAACCCGTTCACTACAAGGGAGTATTTACTATAAATTAACGATCGGTGCGGAGACACCCGTTCACTATAAGGGGTATTCACTACTATAACGGGATCGACAGTTGCCATCAAATCGACTTTACGAAAGCATAAACCTCTCAACAAACTTTCTAATGAGATCGG
>JAQIWZ010001135.1:0-13405 GCA_034697245.1 Malaconothrus monodactylus
ATCGTTTTATTAAATCTAATTTTCGGAAATTTTCATTTTCGATTCCAAAATCTTTTATTTGAAGATCTATGCATTTCTAAAACTGTTAAAATTAAATCAAAGCAAAAAATTCAATTTTTTTATCTTCGTTCAAATAAGAATCTATAAGAAAATTTGAGAAAAACTGAATTTCTCTAATCTTACGATCATCAGTAATACATTAAAAAAATAATAAAAGAGAATTTGAAGATATATTTTCTTTTATGCAAAACAGAAATAATATTTTAGATATTAAATGATATAATTATAATGGATATTAATTAATCTAATTAGTGTCATTTTAAGCAACAATAAAGCTTTAGTTATTACTCATTTATCTCACTCAACAATTAATTCATTTAGTCTTTAGAAAGCCTTAGAATATCATCAATATTTAGCTAAAGAAATACAAAAGGAATAGTAATTTGTATGACATCGCAATTCTAATAAGTTCAGAAGGGTGTGAGAAAGAGAACACTTAACAACTTCACTCAATGCATTAGCAGTAACACCACGACATTTGATGCCCGTCTTCTCTTCTCGTGCCTCACTTACTGCCTAATGACTTGTGCGAGAAGAACAGGACATCTTTTTCAACGCTTAATGTTGTATCACAAATAAGTTATATTTAATATTAAGCCATATAATTATATTATACATTATGCGCATTACGTTATTTTTACCCTTTTATTAACTAATTTCAAACTTCAATTAGAGTATGCTTTGAAACTTGAATATTAAGCACATCATTACAGACTCGAAAGTAACTTTTCGACAATTCCTCACTTAACTCATTTCATGTTTACTTATGTCTTCGACAAAACGTTTTCGGAAGTTTTGAAATTTCAAAAATATTTTCGTTTATAGTTAAAATTATTTAATGAAGATTTCATCGATATTTATTTATTTAAATAAATTTCTTTCTTAACTTAATACAAAAATAATTTTCTATATTAAAATACAAGTCATTTCATTACTGTATCCATGTTAATGAAATTCAAAGTCCATAGATCCATATGTCATAGATTCTCCTTTGTTCAAATTAACAAGTGTGATATTTATTTTTGCTCTCATTTCTTAGCTTTACATCGATGTCAAGTTCGCTAAATGAATATCTAAAAAAATAAATGAATAATTATCTTCAATCTTAATTGTTCTCCCGTAGACACATAGGGGGCTAAGGAGGCTAAAGCCCACCAAAGATTTTCAGAAAATCATTTGTAGGTATGTTGTAGTAGTGAAACTGCATGTTAATTGGCAATCTTTTAGAAGAATATTATCTTAATTGAAATGTATAATAAATTTAAACTTTTTTTAATCAGGCATTTTCATTATGGAGCTCAAAAATTTCAAAAAATGATTTACTTATTCTTAAAAGAAAATGTTGTTTAGCCCCACCAGACCCCAAATCCTGGCTACGGCACTGATATCATGTAATAATAAGTTTTATACGATAATGAAAAATTGAAATACGGGTACAGAAAATATGAATGAATGGGTTTAAGAAACTTGAATAGATTTGTTAAGAGCCTGAAAAGAAATTTAGTAAAAAAAAATTTTTTTTTTGATAATTATAAGAAAATTATTTTGTGAGTAAATTATCGACACAGTATTTATAATTAATTGGAAAACTAGTTTCTTCGCAACAAACTAAACAAAATTTTTTACGAAAAATAATTGGCTATAATATGCATCCATGCGTTCAAAAATAGAATTTAATAAAAACATATTTGCATAGAATTCGTTTAGTCGTTCATTTTTTAACTTATTAGAAAAAATAGAAATTGTCTCTCATTTTTGCAGTGTTTCTCTCGTCGATTGCTGTCGTTTGTCATTCTGTAGTTACCCCTGACTTAAAACTATTTTCGCTCCACTTTTTGCATTATGTAAAGTACTTAATGCGCTGAATTGTAACCCATTTGCTAATGTTTTTTATGCACAAAATGACAAAAGGATGAGTTAGTAAATAAGTTATGCCTCACTTATGTTAATATTGTTCTCTCTTTAGCATTATATTCAATGCAAATATAAATGAAATACTAATGTTAGCCGAATCTCGACCTCAATCAATTACTGCGAACTGAGAACTGACGACTGAGTGCTACAAGTCTTACGCCGATTGTGAGCTAAAGTGCCGTGAAATGGATCCAAATGTACAAACTTTCTAAATTGCCTCAAAGTCTAATACTTTTCAATGCACTCATTGACGTGTTCAAGTTTGCCATTTTTTGACGCACTTTTCAACCATTAAGAAATAAATATTGAGATCATTATATCACTTAAAGGGCTGATAAGTTCTATCAGTGCAATAATTGTTATTCCCTTATTTCAAATTCATCTCTTCATTGCTTGTGTTTTACAGACAAACGCTAATTATGATTAACTCATGGTTTCCTACTTTGTATGTGTTTGTCTATTAATTACATCCTTCAATGGACACGTTTGAGCAAAAAGAACAAATTTCGTAATTTATTTAATTGAAAGAATAATCTTCTATTTCGTTTCTTCTTACGAATGGATAATTAGCGCCTTTACAATGTTGTTCACTTTGATGTTTGTTTTGATTTCAAGTTTTTAAATTCATTGATTGTGTGCAGACACACAAAAATCGGTGCAGAGACTAACTATTGTTTGCTTTTAGTAATCGAATCTGTTGTAAAAAGTTTGCTCAATACTAAGTCTAAACTAACTTTAAACGATCAAAATTATTAACTGGAAAATTAAAATTGAAAGCTTTGACGGCTTTTATAGTTTTTTAAAGGCATTTTCTTAGACTTGATTTAAACTCAAATATAATGTATATTTTAAAATCACAATAAATACATTTGTAATTATAATTCGTTATTTCAAAATTTATAAACAGAAATCCTCATAATATAAGTTTGTATTTATTTAAAGCTCATTTTATTTCAATGACTGGGCTCTTGATCTTTTGACTTTATTCAGAGTAAGTAATTTAGTTCAAAAGCTTTACAGCACTACATGAAGAGAAAATAAGCTAAAAAGTTGGCCGAACACTGATTTTTTAAAGTGACAAATGTCCTCTACTTTAAAAAATATCTATTTGGATACTTCACTAATAGAACTGAAATATAGCGGAATTCAAAGCAGTTTAAATTGAGAGGGAGACACACCAGAGGAGAGAAAAAGAGAAAAAAGCGTGTAGGGAAGGGATGGCAAGCACTTTACAGTTTAATACTTTTTACTCTAAAATCTCTGACTGTATATATATATATAAGTTATATATACGGAATATTCTGCAAAATCACTTTTATACTGCGCTCTAATAGCCTGGATTGACACGTCGATCAAACACTCGGCCTGACGGCTGACAGATCACTCACACATTCTCTGCTATATTGCAATCTAATAGCACTAATAGCCTAACTTAAAAAGTGAACAAATCGAATAACTTATGAAACATTATAGACTCAGTTCTTGAAAACTTGAATTGAGATCATTTTCTTATAAAGCGTAAGATTATTCATAAGTTTTTGAATTATTTAAATTATTCTAAAAGCTATTAAATATCTGATAAATAAATTTTTGATTCTTTTCTATTTGCATAAAATCGATGAAAAGACAGACTAAAAAGTTAAAAATAATAAAAACAATAAATAATAGGATTTAATATAAAGTTCTTACAGTTGTAGGCATTGATTTGTTAGAACAATAAGCGTTGCACTCAATTAATTTGTTAACTTAATATGAATATTAGTGACAACAGCTCTGATTGGTAGCACTTGATTTCCATCACTTCATCAACATTTGTGCTATTGTTAACACAAAATCAAGAGTTCAATCCATGCACAATACAACCAATAGAATTGATTGGATGCCAGAGAGGCGGAGAAGTTGAGAGCAGCTAAAGAGACGAGTCACACATAATCAGATTATGTTGCTTTGGATCCATATATAAGCGGTCGTTTGCAATCCACAAACAGTTTCCTCATCTTTTTCCGAATTTAATGCATCGAATCAAACCATTTCGTAATTGAAACACTGAATTACGCTTTAATCATATTTTGAAATCGGTTTCAAATGAATCTATTTTGGAAAAAATCATAAAATTAGTAAAACTGTGATCGTATAGTCTCTCTTCTGCTCACTATTAGATGCAATAATAAACCGATGGAACAATTAACTGAATTTGTTTCCAAGTCATTTACCACAGATAGAGATAGATTATCATTAATACCTTCGTCTACGAGTGCGACCAATACTTTGACATACAATTCAATGTCTTCGTCGATGGCAACAACTGGTGTCTCAACTTTTTTATCTTTATCCTCAACGCCTTCAACATTATCTTTTTCATCATTGCCTTTGTTCCGAACACCTAATCCTAATTTTACATCTCGTTCAACACTACATTCAGTTGTAGAACGTCTTAATGGCATCGGACCCTTATCTGGTTTACCACTATTTAATCCAGCATTTCATACATCATCTCCAATGACAACCTCAACAAACTCTGGCAATAATTGCAATGAACCGCAAACATGTTCTTCACCATCAAAACTGCTCTCTAGAGAAACTCCAAGTCGTGATTCAGTAACGAGTCATTGCTCTGAACAGGACGTGACGAGTGTTGTCGATACCGAAGAAGATAATAGTACCAGAGATTCTGGAGGTAAAAAATTTAATTTATCTTTTCATTTGAGAATGAGTTATGCCATTACACCATATTTTTACAGTTCTAACGCCTGTAAAACGTTTTATCCACTAAAGCATAACTCTTTTAATAAATACTTTTAAACTTTTGATCAAATTAATTACTCAATGATTAGAATTAATTTTGAAGTTTTATTCGAATACAAATTATATTTTCAGATTTAAACTAAATTTTTGAAAATTATTATAAACCCTATAATTTTAATAAATAATAAATTAGAAAACTCTCCCATTTTTATTTATAAATTGATTTAATTATAAGAAGTATAAAAATTTTAAAATAAATTAAGAATATATTAATTGTTTCAGAAAATTTACATTCATTTGAACTTTGATTTAAATAAAGGTTTTGTCAATATTTTTAGGTTTAGACTGAAGACCAGAAATTCAAGTTTGGCTCAAAAGTTTAGTCATGAGCTAAACTTCCATTATAGTTAATAACAGTCATATAAATTCGTTAATTAAATTGATCAAAATTTATCCTTTTAGTAAACTTAATGACAAATCCATAAGATCTTTGTTTGATGAGTAAATCTATGACCAAATCTATGATCAATATTTAATGGTATGAAATCTTGACATACAATTGATTTTGAAAAGAAGTTCATCGATTCTTTCTTTTTAATAAAGTATTTTTAAAAGCTTTTAAAGACTTTAATTTTGAAACGCTGACAAAACATATAAAAAGTGTGTAATATTGAAAAGTCTGATTTATTCAATTTTGTAAATAAGAAAATTTTTTGCATAAAATATTTTTTAAAAATTCTTTTATAATAAGATAACTCTCTTCTCAAACTATTTGCCTTCAATTCAAAGTTTAAAGTGTAAATAACATTGAAATGGAATTTTAAAACTTGAAAGCAATTTAATGCATAGCATTTATATCTCGCTATAATATTCTAAAAGATAGAAATAATATGTGATTGATGTGAGTTTAGAAATAAATCTTATAAATTATGAAATTCAGAGAACTATCCAAACATAAAATGAAGAGAAGCATAAATGAAAAATTGGAATTGTCTGATGAAATCCCATTAGATTAGAGCTGACATTAAAATTGTATGAATAGGTAATTGCATTTAGCACTTGGATTTGATTTTATAAATGACACGGACTATCACGAATTTTTGACGTGATCTAAACGCCAGTTGCTCTCCACTGTTTCTATAGCACAATATATCAAAAATACTTATATTCCCCCACATCTGATATATAGTAAGGAAGCTCTTATATAAATCATTTCAATTATTGCAGGCCTAGCATCACCTGATGGCTACTCCGACGAGAAGAATAATATCACAAATGACAACAACAATCAAACTTTAATAAAAATAAGCGAACCTTCAGGTGATTTGTGATTAATGAAAATTTAAAATCAATCATTGACTGAATCTATATTTTGTTCTTTTGACTTCAATATAAAGATTCAAAAATGAGTGAATGCGAATCAAGTAATGGCAATAATAGCAATAGTAATAATAATCATAATAATGGCAGTCACGGACACTCACATTCTCAAAACAGTAAAGTGAAGCAAAGAAGATCGCGAACGAATTTCACTTTAGAACAGCTCAATGAGTTGGAAAGACTGTTCGATGAGACCCATTATCCCGACGCATTCATGAGAGAAGAACTGTCTCAACGATTGGGTCTATCGGAAGCTAGAGTTCAGGTACTTTTTAAATTTTGAGCTTTATTTTTGTAAAATTATTTTTAGAGAAGTTTTATTAAAGTTAATGCATGTGAAATTTGAATGAGATTTTAAAGAATGGTATGAATTAGAATGAGTTGGTATGAGTTAGTATGAGTAGCTTCAATTATGGGTCGGCATGAGGTCTGTCACTGATTCACTATGTATTGTGGCTGTTGGGAGACTAACTTAATTAGAGGATAGGACATGATATTAATGGGATGGCTAACAGACATCGATACAGCATTGCTCTCAAACACAAACGGACAAATTGTTAACGATTTCTGACAGATGGAATTGTGGCGCATTGATCACTACCAAACTTAAAGTAAATAAGAGCACTAAAAGTACAATACATTACTCTTCTTCTACTGCAGTACAAACTAAAAACTGTTTTCAACTAGAATTTAATGCCAAGTCTCAGTGTAAGCATTCGTTCAGATTTAAGAAATTAAGACTATTTAAGACTATTGTTTGTAAGCAATTCATGATTTGTCAATTAATTTTAAGTTTCCTATAAAGAGATTACATACTGAGGGCTGAATTTTTGTGCGCTCTACAGCTCAGCTAGAATTGATTGAATTAGAAGCTCTAATCCTTATGTAATCTCTCAACACTCATGAGCATTAGCATTAGTGACGTGTCCAAAGGCACGCGCGTATTTCGGCAATCAAGTGGAAACTGTAGCGCTCCAGACAATTAATCTCAACGCTGTTATTCATTCAATTAGTATCATTGAAAAGCCAAAACATTACTCAATGTACGATTTATTAAACCGGGATATTATCAAATTTATTTAGGAAACAAAAGTACACAAACAATGAATTTGTAGATATACCGAAAATTCTCCCAAAAATTCTCCAAAAATCTAATGATTAGGAGAGAGTAAATGAAAAGAATGAGTAAAGCTTGAACTCAATTGATGTCAGTCTCCTTACAATAAAAGGCGCATTAACGGAAACAAGGGTTTAATCAGAGTAAAAGCAGTTCACAACGAAGTCAACATTACTCCGCATTTTGTTTGCAATTGATAGTAAAATAAATTTGTTATCCATAAAATCAACGATAAAGTTAGTGATATATTAAACTAGTTTAGCATTTCATTCATTTTTATGTTAGTATAAAATATGATAATGATGTGATTCATTCAAATGTAATAATGCAATAGTGGCTCAAATTACATATGAATTTAATATTTCAATTCTTTTCATGCTATCAACAGATATTATTCTAAATAGGCGTAAGCAAAATGAATCTGATTTCATTATGTCCAGTACACATCACTCTGAATTATGGCATTAAAAGCTGATGTTAAGCCGGGGAGCCATGAATAAAGACTATTTTGATAGGGAGAGTGTGAACACTTTCCGAGTCTTTATAAAGTTCTGTAGCGCGAGCTTTTATAGGTATAAGCTTTACAATAACTATTGTACTACAACTCGCTGTCAGACTAGAGTCTCATTTTTGGTACAGCACATAACTTATCAAAAGCATAAATGATAAATAATAACAATTAAGCTAATTATTGATAAGTAATTTCTAACATTTTATTGTTAATGACCAAAATCAATAAAAATAGCAATAATTATTGAATTTGACGCAAAAGTGTTATTTAAATATATTATAAAAAGTTGGTTGGCATTAATTCGATCGACAAAAGCATTAGTAATGAAGTGATTTTCTTACGGGCCCTAACATTGTGAGAATGGCACAAAAGAGGAATTTACATAATTCACGAATGAAACTCATACAAAAGGGAATAAGTTGGCAAATCTTTTGTTAGGGCAAGAGATAGTGCTCCACAAGACTGAATTTAATCAGTTAATATGTGGCTTCACTAATACGATTCACCAAAACTAAATTCAATTTTCTAATGAAATGAATAAAGTTTTGCTTTTATGCGATACTAAACCAACTTCTCTGATATAATATAATAATTATTATTTAGCTCTTCACTGCATAATAAATATCACTTTGTCAAAGATGTTAAGAACTTAAATGTTATTCAAACCTTCTAATCAAAGAAATGTCAATTAATTTATTGTCGCTATTCTTTTAGTTTTATTGAATAAAGTGGTTGAATAGACTGATGAATCTATAGAGAGTAATCTAGAAATAGTGCCATCAGTGCAGTAACATTACACTGGAGTGTTTAGTGGACTACATCAGCATAATTATCAGTCAATTGCGCGCATTACTCGACAAACACAAACTGCATCACGTCATATAATTAGACAATTTGTTTTCCCACTCCAAATGAAGTGACTGCAAATGATACTTATAAGTGCTCTTATATTGTCTACCAATACTCGAATAAGCGAATTAATTAGATTCAGCTCTAATTAAGAATCTCATACCCGCTCATTCTTACTCTCACTTATTTTAATTAATTTTCTTTTTTCACTATCTCGTTAAAAAATTGCTCTTAACTAACAATGTTAACTACTTTGTCAACATTAAACATCTAAATAAAACGCATTTAAATTTAATTATGAAAATATCAATATTTATACAATAGTGAGCTTTTGGTTATATTCAATTCTATTGTTAATTATAATACATATAATTTTGTTCAAATATATTTATGATTACTTTCTCGAGAAAAAAGGTTTACATTATGAAAAAAAAACTAATTTGATTATAGGTTTGGTTCCAAAATCGAAGAGCTAAATGTAGAAAACATGAAAGTCAAATACAAAAAAGTGAGTTTGTGGCAAACAATGAGTGAAGAATTAGATAATTTTTTATTATTATATTATTGTATAGACCTAATGATGGCTTCGAGCACTCCAATCGAATCATCACGAATAGCACCTTATATTAATGTTACGAGTTCACCAACACCTCGAATCCCGGGTTCGGCTCAAGAAAGATTTAGTGGTTTATCAGTTCCAACAACACTTGCATCTCATTATATTCCTTATTTGAGTTCAAACACAGATTTGTTGACAGCTGCACATCATTACGCAGCGGCTGCGGTGGCAGCTCACGCTTCTTCAACTGCATCCCTGCATCAGCATCCCTTCATCAGTATACCAATACCACATCCCTATCCATTCAGCTTATCAGCGATATTAGCGTCTGAAAGGCTCAATACTAAAAATTCGTCGATCGCTGATCTCAGGTATTCATTATTTGATTACTATTAACTTTAGTTTATGAATTTGTAATACAGTTAAAACTTATTATTATTTGTTTTTATTTATTTTGTCAGATTGAAAGCGCAAAAACATGCGGCAGCTTTAGGCTTATGAAATATTTTTTCTCAAGATATCAAATGTAATAAAACATTTAAATAAACATCAAATATTCATAATTTTTAATGAACAATATATCAATTTTTGTTCCTAATGATATCCAATAAGTTTCTTCAAAATTTCTGTTTCAAGTTTTGTTAGTCTATAGTTGAGTTCAATCTATTTATAAAATAGTTTTATAGAATCAAATTTAAAAATTTATTATTACTCTATTATTAATACTTATTCTGTAAATAGATGTGTATTCAAAGTGTTCTGTTTTTAGTTATTAGAAAAAAATTTCATAACTGCTTCTTTCATAGTCTTATGAAATATAGTGTCTGTGGTTTTTGGAGAAATTAAATCAAAGTCAAAAAGTTAAGCTTTTAATGATATTTCAAAACATTATTTTAAACTTCATTTATTTCTATGAGTTTCTATTACTTATTTTGAATTTTCATTTGAAAACTTCTAAAAGTTAAATACAATTATCCGCATTTTTAATGTGATTTTTCGAGCTATCGATTATGCAAAAAAAAATAATAAATTAATATTATTTTGCATTCAATCTGAGATTAATATAAACTCAAAATTTTGTTGAATAAACTTTTCCAAATCAGAATTACTCCAAAACCAAAGGCACTATCAATGAAGCAATAAATTTTATGTAAAACAATGCAATAAAAGACAAAACAATGCTCGAATAACAAAATTGAATTCAACATAACTTAATTTGTTTATAACTTACTGTAAATATATAGTTATACTGGAGTTCAAATTGTTCGTTAGGATTATTCTTGAGATGAACATAAAAGAGGGACTGATTTGTTAAATTCTCATTTTGAATTTAGAATTATGATAATCTAATTTTAAAATTTTTGGAACAATATTAGCTCTTTGAATGCAGTGAAAGCAGACACACAATTTCTTCAATAACAATTCAATCAATAACTTGATAAACTGATAAAAGCAAAGATTTCCTCCTTTTAATTCGATTACTTTCTTCTTGAATTACGAATTAATCATTCTTCAACTTTATTCTGCCGCTTCTTATATTCAATTTTTGTTAATAATTTGAAAAGTAAGTCTTCTTGAGTTTGATCTTCGCTACAACTTTATTGCTAGCTCTCTATTTCAATTAATTTACATTTCACTAAAATTGATAGTATTATGTTTTAATTCTGAGTTAATTCATTATAATATAAGTTTTGTATATTTGATTAATTATTATTTAAAAAAATTAGATTTATTAATTATAATGAATAAATGAATTACATGAAATATAAGAGAGAATGATGTAAGGGATCAATAGAATTGATGGACAAAACAATTATAATCTGGTCTGTTGAATAACCTATAAGTATTGTATAGATCATTAGGCACACTATTGTTTTGCGTTGAAGTTTTATTCTGAGGACTAACTGTTTTGCTACATCGCTAACATGAATTGCAGAGATTTAATTTCGGTAATGTTACTTTTGAGCTATTCGTTGGTAACACCATTTAGTAATGATCTCTGGAGACAGCTGTGAAACGCCTTCACTAATATAAGAGTGCTTGTCATGACTATAATGCTTGTTTGCATCTCATACTACTATAGATATGATGGTCAGCAAAAGCTTCTTTCATACAAAACTGTCCACAAGAAAACACTAAATAAGTTGCCGTAAATTTAATAAAATCCAATATTTATAGTATTTTTCGATATTTTTTCGTTAGTCACTCTGTCGTAATGTAAGTAAACTTAAATCCTTTATTTAGAATTTGGTCAAAATTGGTGAAGAGATAAGGCTCACTAAGCATTGGTAAGCAATTGATGTGTTGAATGGTTCACTTTATCATTCTGATAAATGATTAAATTACAGCAAAAGCGTAATCAGATTTCCGTTGACTGCACAGATAACTTCTACGAGCTGTCGGCTGGGATTTGAGCATCACTACAGAACTTACTAGCTGCAGAATACAGAACTTACTAGCTGCAGAACATTCTATTCAATACTATGCTGTGGGCGCGGGTATAGATTCTTAAATATCTAGAATGCCTTCCTTTTAAACCGAATAAATAAATTTATAGTTACTGTTTATCCTAAATATATGGGATGTTGTTATTCCCTAACATCTCTTATAAATCAAAAAATAATGGCCACCAAAATGCGCAAAATTAGACCAAATGCTATCAATTATAGCCTACAATAACGTATTGGTCTATATTGTCATTGACTATCAATAATGATCAGCAAAACATTTTTTCAATCTGTGATTAACAACATTACAATATTTCATTGTTTTTACCATTGATTAAAATTAGGCTAAAGGATAAAACTTGCATTCTATCAATAATTGTGATTTATGATAGATATTAATAAAATAAACTACAGTTTAATCGAATCGAATTCTTGCGTTTGTCGTGCAATCATTATATGGTATCTAATTTTCAAAACTTTAACCGAAATGTTAGTCAAATGATTACAGAACTCAAGCATTAATTTTCAAGAATGAATGACTTCAAGAATGAGATAGACTTAAGTTTAAGAATCTGTCACGTGATCATTGAAACAGTTAAGGCCGGATTGAAATCGTAAATATTGTCATTTTTAATCATGAATTTATTATCATTCATAAGAATATGATTGTTAGACAAACATTATTAAAGAGACGCATCATTAAAGAGACGAAGAGAATTTTTAGATGAGCGCTAGTCCTAAATAAACGAAAGTTACGTAACAATAGTGTGCATCGATTCTATGCTTTTACATTAATCTGATATCAAAATTCTAATGCGTTTAACTTATATATAGAAGTTTTAAATTAAAATTATTTTCAAATAAACTAAAAATAATATAATTATGTCTTTGCAAAATAGCGTTTGATTCTATTTGTTTCACACATAAACTCTATAACATTTGATTTTATATAAAGTTAACTATGATTTAATTCTTAATCTTAATGAAAACATGTTATAAAATACTAGAGAAAACTAAGTATAGAGAGTTCAAAGTTCAAAGTTTGACATACATTTCAAATCAAATTTGTCAATTAAGAGCCAAAAATTTTTGGGCTCAAACTGAGATTATTTAAACTCAACTAATTTCTCACTGCAATCATATTGAACATATTGTTGATAAAGTTAAACATTTAAAGCAAAGTAAATTCAAAGTTAAAATATATTTTCTTCGTCCATCTTTAGATAAAAGAGTTGAAAGTGACTCATAGTTTCCAAATGAAGATTTGATTTGACTTTGAGTCCATAAATTATTCTTTATCGTTACTCTTAAGGAATGTCTCCATTAAACCTCGCGACAGACAGGAAAGCCAATAAATTTAATTAGTTTTACATTTAAACCTAATGAAAAGAGACTCAACCAATTCGCTAAAAGTGAAAGTGCTTTTCTATCAGTATATCAGGTTCACCAAAATATACACATGAAAAGAACCCAGCAATAAGGTCTTTACTAAAGTAGTATTCACCCACTTTAAGCTTAATGTTTTGATGTTTCTACGATTAATTCTTCTTTCGCTAAGTTTGCTTCTAAAGTTTCATTTCTTATCCTCAATTGATTTTAGAAACAATTCAATACTAAATAATTAGTTTTGAAAAGTCGATAATTATTGTATTTCAAGTGTTTAAGAATGCATTTGAAGTTAAAATGCAAATTAGTATAAAATAAAAAAACGTTTTTTTAAACAAATAAAAAACTCGAACATTATATGCCAGACAAACGTAAACGCAGTTAAGCTATTTTAACTATTTTTCTTTAAATATATTCTCTAAACCATAAATTATAAC
>JAQIWZ010001136.1:0-13405 GCA_034697245.1 Malaconothrus monodactylus
GCAATGAGTATCTGCGAGGAAGGTTCGGACAAAAGTTTGGGCTCAGGAATCATCAATATTAGAATCAATGGCAGAATGGACTAAAGCAGATATTTTTGACCTAATCTTTCAATTAAATGATAAGACTTTTGATGTGAAATCGATGCCATTATCTGTTAGACTCAAAGTCACAGATATTATTGATTGCTATAATCACAAGTATGACGTGACTCGCCGTCAAGATTGCGATCGAACGGATGATCCAAATATTGTCACTTTTAAGTTAAGAGATAACGGATGCGAAAATTTGATTGAAGTCAACAAATTTGACAGAGTTTGCAAATAATGTCTAAATATTCAAAATTGAAAGACATTCCGTTCTATAGATTTAAGTTGGAGTTTGACGGACAAAGACTTGATTGCCAATCAAGAATTAATGAACTCGACCTAAAAGATTACTCTCAAATTGACGCTTTGATTAATTAAATATCTGCTAGACATTAGAATATCTTAAGTTTCACAAGTTCTACATATAATTTAATTTATATATTCATTCATTTTATATTACCTCTAATTTCGCTAATTTAGAAACTTTAGGATTTCTTTACAAATATTGAGCTCATAATAAATGAAATGAGCTCTCAATGTACTGTTTACTAAAAAAAATGTTGATTTCCATAAAATAAATTTCTTGTTTTTTCTAACTTTTAAATATTTTATTTATTGAAAATAAAAATTAAATGAGAAAAAATTTTTAATGATTACATTCTTTCTCAACCATACAGTTGACTTTTGAATTATAAGATTTGAAACTTATTCTCGAGCATCTAAATAGTGAAACATGCTTTCGAGACACAAGTCTATAAACTGAGCGCACGATTTCTAATTATCATATGTTTGAAAATGTTCGGAAATTGTTTGGAAATTTCGAAAGATAACTACTTTTTATTCATGACTTTAACTCAAAAATAAGTTGACATTGAAAGTAGTTATTATTGCAATTTTAGAATATATCAGAATAATAATGATGGCAATGCTGTGAATATTTTGCAACGATATAATTGTTGCCAAGAGGCCAAACCTTCGAACTCGAAGGTATAAATTGACGCAACTATATATATCTTTTAAGCCTTGTTCAGTGCAATCTTTTGTTAAAATTGATAGAACAAAATAATGCTAAACTGATAATAGGGATAAACGTTTTATGAATGAGTGCTCACTGAAGTTGAGTTGAAACTTGACCTACTATTCAAAGAAGTAAACCACAAAAACTTCTTCCTTTTGGTAAACTAGAAATCTCAATGAGTCATCAACACAGGAGATATAGAGCACAAACAGTTAAGTTTTCCACATCAACCTTATTTCAAATTCAAACCAGTCTTTTCACTCTAAAGTCATGAAATATCTCGTAAACATCTAATTAAGTAGCATTGAGACCAAACAAATTTTCAATTCAGACTCACTTTCAATGAATTTCTAGATTTTTTCTAGTGATTGCAATATTTGCTCTTTCAATTCTCCTTAATATTTGTTGATCAACAGAAATGATTACAGAGTCAAACGATTCAACTGGAATTGTTCACAATTCACAGTAATTCTTAAGATAATTAATTTTGATAAAATTTAGAACTCTCTGGAAACATAAAGATATTAATTTTGAGTTCAAAATTAGAATTTAAAAATCCTCATCAAAAGTCCTCATCAAATCCTCATATTTAAAAGTTGAATGAATTATTATTACGGTAGTCGGTATACCAGAGGCTAAAGTAAGATTTGATGTGATAATAACTCACTTTAAAATTTATTTTCTAATTCACTTCCTCTGTGTGTGAGTTATTTTTTTTTCTTGAATACACATCTAATCTATAATTTAAATCATCAATAAATCTTCTCAATTAGTCTTCACTTAATGAGTTAATGCACGCATTAGTTTTGATCTTCATTCGACTCAAAACAAGACATTTAAAAATAATTTTGGTTCAGTTAATATTATTGTTGATTAATGAACAAATGTAATAATAAATAGTAAGCAACATAGACTTACATTTAAATCAAATCTTTGACATGTCCTACTTGTATAATGTAATGTCAATCTAATTAAGATTTGTTTAGTTTCTAAACAGATATTTAATGTGATAAGTATTAATAATTATAAAAAATTGGAAATAAAAAGTTAATTCACGCTCTATTGCTTTTGAACTCATTTACTTCTAATTCATCAAAGCTTTTAAAGTCATTAACCCTATTATCATTGGTTTTGTCTCAAAAAAAAACTTTTCTCTCGGTATTTACATAAGTAATTTACACAAAAGTTTAGTTTTTATGCTGTTTTTCTCATTGTAAAAAAAGTTTTAATTCTTATTCAAATATTTGTCAAATAAGTTTATTTGTTCTTGAATCACAATTATTGGATAGTTAATAAGTTCTAAAAGTTTTAGACTTTGTTCAAAATCTTTTACAATAAAAAGTATTTGATGCGAACTACAAGAAGGAGAAAAATAGAAAGCCGTCCAATGAATATATTAAAAAGTTTTTCTGTAATTCAATTGAATTTTCCATAAGTCTTAAAATCAAATTCATATAAAGTCTTTGATCTGAATTAAGAAAAAAAAATAGAAAAAACTACTGTTTAGGGGAAAAAAAGTTGAAAACTTTTAGAAAAACCGCACCCAATAAGTAATGGTCTCTTCGAAGCCTTGCAAATAGAGAGCCAATGAGAATGAGTCACATTTGAAAGCATTCAATGCTTTGTATATGAGTTCGTAATTCACTGTTTATTTCTATTCGTTTATCGCTCAAAACACACATTCAGTTCTTTACGAAAAGTTGACTTTTTTTCTAATTGCGTTCAATTATAGAAATCTTTGAACCGAATTAAGTCTTAAACGAATTGATAACAACTGCAAAATGTGATGACGTTTTGAAAAAGAAATTTGTTGTCAACTCTTTTCTGTAATAATAATATTGAAAATATATGGAAACAAATGATAAGTTTTTTTCACAAAAAATATCTTTTAAATATAAATATCTTTTATTTGATTAATGCTATGAGCATAAGCTATTATTATCTTATTTTTGGCTAAATATCAATACGTTTGGCATTTATTATATCAGCAAAAAGTGCAATCACTCAACGATTATATCAATTGTTTGAGTATTTATTCGTTTTTTGTTTGTTATAAATAATTAACATTTTCTTCAATTGTTTACATTTTGTTTGAGACGAACAATCGTTTAATCGATTATTAATTAATTAAATATAAAAAAAATAACAAATAATAATAACAACAACAACAATAATAATAAAAAAAATAAAAAATTAAGAAAAATAAATTGATCGCAAAATCGATAATATGGAAGACTATAAGTTTTTGTTTAAGATTGTATTGGTTGGAAACGCAGGCGTTGGGAAGACGTGTCTCGTCAGAAGATTTACACAAGTATGTAATTAATTACTAATAAATTTTACTTTATATTAATTAATATCTTTTTTGAAGGGAGTATTTCCTGGAGGACAGGGCGCCACCATTGGAGTCGATTTCATGATTAAAACATTACTTATTAATGGTATGAAAACTATTTTTTTGTGTCTTTTTTTGTTTCATTAAATGTTTTTTGTTATCAAATGTAATCATATATTAATGATTATGTTTTATATATCTATTTATCACTTAATTATACATTTGAGTCATCATTTGCGTCAACATTTCACATTCTAAAAGTTGGAAAAACTTTTAATTTCTTTTTAATTGCATTAATTGCCATATAGTTAGTAATTTAATGAATGTTTTGATATTTTGTTAATCAAAGTATAGCTCAATTAGCTCTAAAACTAGTTTTGGAGAGAATCGCACGAAAATATTTTCTGAGTTTTAATAATGAAATCACGAAAAGTTCTCAAACTACCAATTGCTTTAATGGTTAATAGAGTAATTGAATAAATGAGTTGCACTAACTTTTAAGTAGCAAGAAAAAGGATAAATGTATTGGTTAACTATGAGTTCAAACCCTAATAATAGGCTAACTTTCGAAAATTCAATTTAAAAATAAGTACAATTCAAAGACTAATCGAAATGTTCTCCTATTTCAAATAAATCATTGAAGAAATAGTGAATATAAAGTTATAATCATTTAAAGAGATTGTTGTTGAGATTTTTGTCTATCACGAGATTCAGCAATAATAGTGAGCAAAATATTAATATATTCATGCCTAAAGCGATATATTTTTAAATATTAGTCATATATCAATATATCTTCTATTAGAATAAATGCTTTCATTTTAAATAAACCAAATCAATAGCTCAAAAGAAACAACAGCTCACAAATTATCAAAATACATTGTATTTAAAGATTTAATTAACAAATAATGCTAATTCAAAATACGGACACAATTTGGGGTAATAGCTATTGATATGTAAAATGAGGTTAAAGTTCGGGCAAAAGGTCTAAAATAATGAATGAAATCATAAATTGATATTTAAGTTATATCGATTTCTTTTGTTATTTCCTTCTAAAAACTTAAGGTCAAAACTATTACATGTATTTATGCTTAGAATTCGTTAATACTTTAGAAAAATTTTTTCTTTCAAATATTAGTTGAATGAGTGAATGAATGAATTCAGGTTTAGTTATCTTTAGTTATCAAAAAATGATTACTTTATTGTTATAAATCAATTCTAATGCTTTGAAGTATGAAAAGTTGCAACGAATCACTATTTAATGCTTTTATTCTCTTATTGTTCAATAGTAATTAGCGAACAATTATTGTTTAAAGATTTTCAATACAACAATTTACAAGGTTTTTAATTCGTTTTATTCAACATTTCCTAATTCTAAGTATTAGTTGATTTTTATTCATGTCCGAACATTACTTCAAATTTTTAACAATCAAAATATAGCAAATTTATTCTTTGCTCGTACTTGTAGTTTATGTTATTTTTTTATTAATTAATTTACTGTCAGTGAATTGACTGATTAATTATATTTATAGTGCGTTAAAGCTTAGAAATATTGAATTTAAACTAATTCAAAATTCAAATTAATTCAATTAAATTCTTTTTAAATCAATTATATTTAATACCAGCAAATATTGCAAATTTTAGTCTCATTTCGTAATATTGAGCATTATATTAAATTTTATCTAATGAGGACATTGTTTTTAATATATTAGTAATTAGTTTGCTATCAATATTATGACCTTTAAAGATATGCTATGACATTCATTAATAATTGAACGCTTCATTCTAAATAAATATGGTTTTTATTCTAAACGCATTTAAATTATAAAATTTAAATCAAAGAATCGCACTTTTATTAGTTAAGCAATATTTTGAAAATGAGCACAAACTGATTACTACAGGTCTTAATTTAATTAATTTTTTTTGGAAAGTTAAATTTCAAAAATAATCTCATTTTATATTTCACACGATTTTTTCATAATAAAATTGATCTAAATTTTATCAGTTTGCAAATCAAAGTTTGTAAATTCAATTTTGCTTTCATGTAATTCTGATATATATTTGTAATGATTTAGTTTAATGTTGAGTAAAGAGTCTAATAGTTGTAAAGTTCGTGACTATTTAGTTAATGAGCGCTTACGAATATTTCATGTTTTGATTGTAATCAAGACTTTACTAAATATAAAGTTTGATTAACATTATTAATGATTCTAATTTATTAAATTATTTCATAATGTTTATCTTTTGGATTATAAAATGATGACAAAATCTCATTTTTATATCTGTGCCATCAATTTTTGACGTGAAAAAAGTAATTTATGTGATTTTATTGCATAACAAATAAATGCTTGCATCTATTGATGTCAAAAAAAAATTGACAAAACACTCAAATGGTTGGTTAAAATAGTTTGAGAATTGGGTTTCGAAGCATACAATTATCTCATAAAAAATGTGTTAAAATTAGGCTCAAAATGATTCAAAAGCTGTCATTTTTTGTATACAGTATTTCGCAAAATACAAGTTTTTCATTTTTTAAGTAATGTAAAAATTTATATTTTATTTTAGCTATACATGTAGTCTTGTAATAGTATTTCTCAAATTCCAGTAATGCTTTTCATTCGATTCAATTCGTGCATTAAAAATACAATGCCGTAACAAATCATATTGACCTCTGATTTCCTCTACAAAAAATTAATACCTGTATAGATAATAATAGCTTCATTGAATTCACAATTTTCCCACTGATTTTTTTTGACTAATAATATATTTAAACCAATTTTTTAGGAGTAAAAGTAAAGCTACAAATATGGGACACTGCAGGACAAGAACGCTTTAGATCAATTACACAAAGCTATTATCGAAGTGCTCATTGTCTTATGTTAGTCTATGATATTAGTTCTCAGCCTTCTTTTGATTCATTGTCTCAATGGTGTCGTGATATTGAACAATACGCCGGTTGTGAGTATTGAAACATTTTTCATTCATTAAATCATTACTCATTAAATTTATTATTTATTTATTAAAGCTTCTGGTAATGGAAATCGCAGTGTTCTTAAAGTATTAGTTGGAAACAAATGTGATAAAGAGCGAGAAATTCCGTTACATATCGCGGAACAGTTCGCGCTTAATAACGAATTTGATCTCTTTATGGAAACGTCTGCATTGCAAGCAGATAATGTTGAGAAATTGTTTTACGAAATCGCAGACGTTTTAGTCCAAAAGCGTAATACTTCTAACGGTAATTCACTCGTAAATCATAGTCCAAGTAACGTAAGTATTGATCAAAATCAAAAGCCTCAATACACGTGTTTTTCATGTCAATAAATCGTTTTAAAAATGTTATTGTACTCTATATTTACATTTTCTTCATGTCAAATAATGTTATTTACATTTTATTAATTCATTTATTGAATTGTGTTTATAATTATGTTTCAATAAAATATATAATTAATTATTGTTTCAATCAAATTATTTCAATTATTTCATTAGAAAATGCAGTATTTGATGTATAAGTAATTTAAATTCAAAATCAATACAGAGGATAAATGCTATTTTCAAATGCAAATACAGTTAACCAAACAATAGTTGATTGAATTATTACATGCTTCCAGACGTTTATCAATTTGAATATTAATTTAATTTTAAATTAGAAATTCTTTTAAAATTTTTTCTATGCTTTAGTCTTTGATGAAATGCATTCTTTGGCATTACCTTAAACTATGCCAAGGCCTTAGCCTTTGGCTATTCAGTTGAAGCTTTACTTAGAAACAGTCTTTTCAATTATTCCATTAATTTAATTAGGATTTGACTAAATTTGATTATTTTCAAAGAAAATAGCTATCAATCAATTAATTCGATTGGTTTCCTCAAACTATTGGCATTTGATCCAATTATATTCAACTGAAGTCTTGAGTATTATTTGTTCTCTAGATTTTTGTTACATTATTTACATTAAGAATAAAGAGAAATCTAATCATTTCCGACATAATCTAATTTTCGGGATTGCAGAAAGAACTAAATAATTTAATTTTATATTTAAGACGTTATCTTTTGATTCTAAGAGTTATTAAATTTGTTGGATTTTTAAAAAAAATCAAACTTGTTCGCAAAACATTTTGATTGAACGAAGTGTTAACAGAGAAGAAAAATAATGAGCATTTTTAATAGTTGTTTAGTTTATATGCCTAATAAAGAGCATTAATGAAACCACAAAAGAATATATTCGTTTAGCTTTAATTAACACGATTAGTGTCATGAAAAAAGTCACGTTTCATTAGTATAATGTGATCTTTAAGAAAATTAGCTTAATTTTAACGCTTTTCTACTTTGATATTTCATTTATTTTTGTTCGCATAAACAAAATATTATTAATTAATCAAATTTATCACTATGATAGAGAGTTTACTTTAATCTAAATTTAAATCATATGCAAAATTGTATTGAAAAAAAACAATAAAACGAAAAATAACTTTAAATTCATTGCGCGATAAAACACAAGTCAAAGGTTTAATGAACTATAAATCCTGTGAAAGAATTGATCTTTAGATTATTATGAGATGCATTACGATTACGTGATTTGCTATAATTAAGCGTTACAACAAGAAAACGGGAAAAGTTCAAAAGAATTAAACACAGATTTAATACTTGAATTATGCTCGAAAGACTTGATGAATATATTCAAGTATTTAAAAAGCAACAAAAAGCTGATTGAATATAAGCTAAAACGAAAAGGATTTCTAGTCGAACATTGAATTCTTTCTTTAATTGCCGAAACACGACTTTAAAACTAAATCTATTCTAAGAAAGAATCTATTTTTTTTCAATCGGCATAAGTCTCGTCTTCCTGTTGTTGAATGAATGCATCTCAGTTTCAGGTAATTTATGAGATTTAATTCAATTGATTCTACAATACATTCCTCATTGTAAGTAAACATTAATAAAGATTTGAAATAGAGAAATGTCCAAAATTAACTTTTGTTTAATAAATCACTTCCACAATAACTTACTATTAATTAATACTAACTATAATATACTTTCATGGTTTAAAACTTATCAACATTTTCTCAACAACTTTTTCATGCAGTTAAGTATGAATGAAAAAAAAGGTTGAAAATAATCATAAAATCTTATATCAAGATTGCATTAGATGTCTGACTTGAGAGACAAACAAGTCATAGATAAAAATAGAAGCTTTCAAATCATAGTAATCAAAGGAATATTTTTTTCAAAAGATTTGATTATTTTGAAACCCTAAGAGCCGCACCTATGAGTTTAAACTTAACTAAATATTTTCTATTGAACGAGACAACAATAGATAGAGTGAAAAAGTCAAAAGGTTTTATTATCGATACATACCTACGGTTTATTGAATCAATTCAAAGCTATTTAATGGAATGAAATGTTAATTTTTTTACTAAGTTTTGAAACCTTGCGTTCAGTCAATTGATGAATAGTGGAAAAAAAATTCAAATTTTCGAATTGTGGTGTCAAATATCAATTTTATTTTATAATAAAGTTCGTATAAATAAGTTATATTAACAAAGTTATTAAAAAAAATTCTTAAAACAAGTCAGAATAGAATTACTTAAAAAAAAGTGTATATAAAAAGTGTATTCAAAAAAGGAGATAATAGTTTAGAACCGGTTGAGATTTCTTAGGTCGCAATGGAATGTGTATTAAATGGTAAAATGTGGAATGAGAAGTGATTAGTGGTCAAAAATATTTTGCAAAAAAATGATTCAAATGATTCTCAAGTCATTCTCTCAATAAATGTCATTAAACTTATCACTAGTTAATATTCAAAAATGCTTATCGATGAACACAAAAAATAATACACTGAGCAATAAACAAAAAACTTTATAACAGTTGACACAAGTGTCGAGATTATTAGCAGATCCAGTATAACCCGAATATCCTTCGCCACAGGCCGGCGGACAAACAACATTAACACTTTCTTTTAATTCGATAATTTTGTGATCATTCCCTAATTTATTGATAGCTTTACAGATGTATTCCCCGTATTGGCGTTTATCGATTCGTTTCACTCTTAATACAGAATCAGTGAATTCGTGTGAAGTGGAAAAAATAGAGATGTGATAGTGTTGGCTATCCTTTAATTCATAACCATCTTTAAGCCAAATAATGCTAGGATTTGGGAAACTTTCGATATGGCAATGAAGGTCTGCGTCATAATGCAAAGCCTGTTCATAACGCGGTCTGTCAACAGTGACCTGAGGTGGAAATTCGACTTCGACGCCAACATTTCTTCGAGCACCTTTGCCAACACCGTTATCAGCGATGCAATAGTACGTTCCTCTATCATTCTTTGTTATGTTATGAATTATTAATATATTGCCTCTATATAAGGCCCCACCAGTTGGCAAGAGGTCATTGTTTTCTCTCCTCCAACTAATGCTCGGTTGTGGATAACCGAAGGCATAGCATTGCAATGAGATTGAGGCACCTGCGGAGGTTATCACCGAACGCGTACTATTATCACTTATTACTGGAGGGATTCGTACGAAAACATTCACGTCTAGTAATAAATAAAAATATTTTTATAGAATAAACTCATAAAACTATAATAAAAATTTGATAATTTCAAGTATAAATTGATGTATTGATTAATACCTGCAGTAACTCTAGAAGAAGTTCCAATAACTACTTGGCACTGATAATGACCCGAATCTATTTCTTGAATTTTAGATATTTGTAGCGTATAAGTAGAACTCGCGTCGTCGTGTCGTATCGAATATCTATTGTCTGGTATACTGAGTGACGAACCTTTCGATATAAATAAATGATTGACTGGATTTTCGCGATTTATTTTGGCCCAAATGACTGGATAGTCGCGCGCGTACTGCACAGAACACGATAAGTCAATTGTATCCCCAATGTTGACAATCCTTTCTTTCGTTATGAAAGAAATGGTTGGGTTTTGTTGACATTCCGATAGAATAACAGAAGCGCTTATTATTAACAATAAATAAAACATATTTCTTGAGTTTGGTTTCACTTCTGTTTGATTTGCTTTCTTTTTTTACTTATAAAAGTTGTTTTTATGGAATGGTTTTATCGTTTAAGTCTGCACTTACTTTTCAAACAACATATTTATCTTTGATAAAAATAAGCCTAAACTCCTGAAAGTTGCTCCGACTGGCATTCAAGACTCACACCCAGAAGAAGACGGACTTGTATTACCTGTGCCGACAACACACACACCCATTTCAAAGGTATGCCAATACGACAACTCATAAGCTGCTATTATATTATGTGTTTCTCCTCGTATACACTCAATATACGGAATCGTTGCGAAGGCGGTAAAGGTGGGGAATAACTACACTGCTTGCCATACACTGCATGCCATACACCAGACTTTACGAACTAATCAAAATTATCTTATATGCTATTTTTGTGGTACAACTTTTTCAAGTAATTTGTTGATCATCTCAATTGAGTTATGGGGCTATACGACTATACAATATTAATGTGAATTGGCTTTAGATCTGATTGACTATAAGTGCAACTGACTTGTGAACCTTCATTGACCCTATTCTAGCTTTTATCATATTTTTAGGTTTAATTTTATTAGTCAGGATTGGTTTGTGATATAGAAAAGTATATATAGAATACAAAGTGTTAGTAATATTTTTCAATCATAAAGTGTTTTCAATGCATTTATCAATAACTACAGCTCGTATAAAAACCGGCACATATTAGGCTCATATATAAGTTTTAAGTTATATAGTTTTGTTGCTCATTCTCGCACTCCATCTTTTTTTATTATTTTCATGAACAAATTGAACGCATTATATTTGGTTTAATATAAATCAATTCAATCAAATTCTATTGTCATTCAATTAAATAATGAAACAAATCGATGGATTTGATAATATGAGTGGTAAAAATCACGCCTTTTTGAATATGAGTACACCTGAAGCTGACAACAATTTGTCTGAACAACTAATTGATGACACCTCTGATTTGCCGACATCTCTGATCATTACAAATATTGATAATCAAGTTTTTAATACTTCTGATTTAAGAGTAAGTCTAATATAATAATTTTATTTTTGTTCATATTCAATCATTCTTATTAGAAATGAGCTATGTCAATTATCTATTTTATTTTACATTGTTTAGAATTATTTCGAAGAAACCTTCAAGAAATTTGATTCTTCGGCTACCTTTCAATATTTTAAAAGTTTTCGACGCGTTCGTGTTAATTATGAAACTGCCATGAGTGCAGCTCGAGCTAGAATACAATGTCATCAAATGAAAATTGGTGACGAACTAATCAATTGCTATTTCGCTGGGGTTTGTATTTATCATTATTACGCCATTTAAATTCTAAATCATTTGCTCAAAGGCTCATTATTTGACTCAAATTTTTCTTAATTTTATTTTTAAATCTAATGCAATGAATTTTAGTTTTTAAATATTTGTAATATTTCTTAATATTTGATTTCTTATTCAATAAGTTATTTATATCTTTTTTAGAAATTCTAAATTTTTTTGGAACTCAAATGTTATTTATTGAACTCTACTTGAATTGAAGGTCTTTTAGTTCTAAAATAATTGAGAGTAAAATTATATTTCAGACTTTATCCTCGAATAAAAGCGACCCAAATGATGTTCATCTTCATCCTCCAAAACTTGAGAAGCAGTTTCTAATATCTCCACCGGCATCACCACCAGTCGGATGGAAGCCCCGCGATGAGGGAGAGCCAATGCTCAATGTGGACTTACTCTCAGCATTAGCTAATTTAACGCCTGGCGGTACTCATGAATTACATCCACAATCAGAATCTCAACCGGGAATTGTTGTTCATGTTTGCGAAGATGGTGAAGAAGACAGTAAGGAAAAGGGATATAAACCTAAGATTAAAATTCAACAAACTGCCAGACCTGGAACTACAATACACAGAAGTTTATCAGAAGGCTCTGAAGACTCATTATGCGCAACACCGCCTTAAATAAGGGTTAAATTAATTTTTTTTCAAACTTAAATTTTAAAAAAATATATTATAATCCATCACTTTTAGAAATATAATGTTCCACTTCAGTGAAGTTAGTCGTAAAACCTTGTTGTTAACAATATATATATATTATTTCTATCAAATATAGCCCTAACATATTCTGTTTAAATCGAAATTTTAATGAAAAATTCATAACATCAGCAAAAGAAGAAATTAAATTTATGTAAATTTGAAGAAAAAGCTGTTTTGAGAGTTAACTCTATGACCATTTAATGTGATTTCAAAAACATTTCAAATGACTTTCAAGCGGATAATGATCTTAAGAAAACCCCACGCACTAGACTTCGCATAATTATAAAGTTTTTAACTGATTGTTGTGAACTTTTCATTAAAGATCCCTTGAATGACTTTAATAGGTTGAAAGGCAGACAGGTTTACATTTGAGACTAAGTAAATGAAAAATACAATTCAGATTACAGTAAATGAAAATACAATTCAGTTTATAGTAAATGAAAAATACAATTCAGATTAAAGTAAATGAAAAATACAATTCAGTTTATAGTTCATTAAAAGTAAAGTTACGATTGACTCAATTAATGTATTTAATGAAAAGAGTACCAAATGTCCAAATAATTAGTGAATTGATAGGGTGTGCATATTTTGATATATACTTATTTTTAATTTGTAATTATTGTAAACTTACACTTCATTTGTTAGACAAAATCTTATGTTTAACTAACACTAGAATTTAGCCTCGAATTACTCAATACGGTTATCATCAATAACACGAACAATTAATAGAAATGAGTAACAATTTTTCTGATTTCTAATTAACTCAAATAAAAATCACCTTTTAAATATAATTTAATGTTAAGTTTTATAATGTCTGTGATCTTCATTTGTTAGATGTTAATAAGTAATAGAAATTTATTACTCATACATATATATACTTAAATGTAAGTTATTATTTATGTATTTATATACTTCAAG
>JAQIWZ010001137.1:0-13397 GCA_034697245.1 Malaconothrus monodactylus
GCGATGCAATAACTCGTTATCTCTCATTCACTTTTGCAAACAGATAACCGGTTATTGCATCGCATCAGTTAATTACTAATAGTTTTGAAAATTAAATTAAATTGTTATAAATTGTTTGAAAGGCTGACAGAAGTTATAATTTGTCGATAAGAGTGCCTCCAATCACTTATTTCATACGTCAAGCGTCTGGCTGTGAGAGAGGAGCTATGAATCCGAGAGTAGAAACCGCCGGATATTTATCTGTCAAACATGTCTATGAAATCGCTAAAGTCAAAAGCAAAGACCCCATCTATGATTGCGTTCCCCTTAAGAATATTTGCGAACTTATCATCGAAGCTGCTAAAACCTGTGGCATTAAAGTTGTTTATAAACTCGATGAACAAGAATATCAACAATTCTTAGAAGAAAGAAAACAAATGGTTGAACAACAACTCAAAGAACTTGAAGATAAACGACAGGCGAAAATGTTGAGAACTGTTTAGATTTTCATTTTATAAGTTGTTTTACATTTCATTTGTAGTCATTAAGCGATTATTAAACAAAAATTTAATCAATAAATTAATTAAAATATAGAAATAGTTAGAAAAAAAAATTTTTACTTTGTATTGAATTAGAATAAAGTTAAGAAAAGTTTGTAAATAAAGTGTTAATAAGTGTTAATAATAGTTTATTTGATTGGAATTTTCTTTCGTTCTCGCGTTGCGTTTCTCTTCCTTTTCTTTTCCATATATTTTTCCAATTTTCCTGATTTCTTGAGTCGTTTGAATTTCTCCACGAGTTCTAATCGCTTGAGCGTAGCTTTAATTCAAATAATTTATTAATTATAAGACAATCCAATTAATTAAAGTTATATTTAATAAAGGCTTACATTTATTAACAAAACTTTGTTTATTTCCACTTTCTTTAACCAATTTTCTCCTAATTTCTGATTCTCTTTCTTTTTTATCTTCTCTTTCCTGTTGTGCTGTTCTTTGATTTTGAAGTCTTTGTAACAAATATTCAATTTCTTTTCGTTTGTTTTCATTCTTAGTTTTCTTTAACAATTTTCTCAAATCATTCATTTCTTTATCTTTAATATCATTGAGAAAAGAAAAGGTTTGTTTGAAAACCTTTTCGTTAAAAGAGCCACACTTTTCGTCAAAACGTGGATCTCTTCTCTCAGTTTCGACACTATTCTTCTTTATTTGAAACACTTCTTTGAACTGAGAAACAGGTCTTTTCGATGATATCTCTTGTGGTCTATTCTTATTAATCCTTTTAAACTCAGTTTTTTTAGACTTATTTTTATTGCTATTATTTAGACTCATTTTGTTAACAATAGTTTCGTTATATACTTTTGTCCCCAATTTGTCCTTAAGTTTTAATAAATCTTCGAATGGCGTTTGAGATAATTCTTAATTTAAATAATAATAATAATAATATTTTATTTATTTATTTATTTTACAATTCATTTATTTTAATTTAATTTTTACCTAAACGTATTTTTTCATTTGTTTCGTCATTTATTTCATCATCAAATTCATTGTCTTCTTCTTCTTCGTTGTCATAAACTTCTTGAGAATCCATTTTAATAATAATTTAAATTTTATTTTTTAAATAATCAATGAATTAATGAATGTTTACTATTAGTGCAAAACGACTCAATTCTCATGTGTTTACAAATCAATGAAATGCATGTCTTTAGAGATCACATGATTTTCAAGTCATTTAAATTAAAATTATATAAAGTTTTTAATTTTTATCATTAAATATATTGAATAATTCAAAATAATTTATAATAAAATAATTGCTTCAAATTATAATAATTTATATTCAATCAATAATATTAGTAAAAAATATGAATAAAATGAATAAATGAAAAAAAAGATAGTTAAGAACTGGAACAAAAGCATAGGTTAAGTATTGGGGATATAAATAGAAAGAATAGGGGAGTGTAAGTTGGAAGTGTGTGTCTGTGTAGATACTCTGAACATACGATCGCTAAAAATTGATGGCAGATCTGCTCAGCCTAGTGTCCACTGTTCTTACGTTTATATGTCTCCCGTTTGCCCGTTTGGTCGCACGGTTGAGACAGGGTTTTAGGGATGGCCCCCCTTTAGACCAGATCTATAAAATGGGGGGATTTATAGCCTCTCACTCTTTAAGACGCTTCCATAAACGGGCACTACAAAGCCTTGTAGTTTGCCTTCATTTTACTAAACCATACTTTTTTATAATGAGAACCTTCAATTCATAAACTTTTTCTTTTTAGAGATTAGATTATCTTAAGTTTTTCATAAATATAATTCTCCATAATTTCTATTTAAGTCCTTTTCAAACCCAACCCCAGCCTTCATATGTTTTCTAAACCTGCATTTCTAATAGTTTTGATCACTTTAATTATTAATCAGTTCTAAAGAAACTTTTTTTACTTTAAAATTTTTAAAGCACTTGAAGTGTAACCCAAACCTCAAATTCATATTTGATTTATAAAATTGAGTTAATTTGATATCAACTAAAACTAAAATGTGTTCACAAATAGTTAGATCGAAATTATTTGTAAATCAAATTAAAAATTTGTTTTCAAATAAAGTAATTATGTTTAAGAATTTAAGTTCCGTCCAAATTGGAGCCAAAGCTCAACTTTCTCGAAGCTTTTCGGCAGAAGACGTGAAATCATTCGCGAAAGTTTCTGGAGATACAAATCCAATACATTTAGACGAGAATTATAGCTCAAAAACAAAGTTTGGCCAATGCATAGTTCACGGGGCGCTCATTAATGGGTACAGAATTACAGAATATTTCAAACTATTTATTCTAATTCTTGTCATAATTTTATTCAATTCTATTCAATATTTTATTAATTCGTCGTTAATTTTTTTTCCATAATTTATTTGTTAGACTCGTTTCAGCAGTTTTAGGAACTGTACTCCCGGGCAAAGGAAGCATTTTAATGAATCAAGTCATTAATTTCACGAAACCACGTAATTTAATATTTGAACTCTTTGTTAACTTTGATCAATACTTTAATTACAATTATATCTAATATCGTTTTCATTAACACAGTTTATATCGGAGAGAAAGTGAGCGCAGAAATTACTATTATTGATATTAAAAAGCGTTTCATTGATTGCCAATATGTTTGTACAACAGATGACGGAAAAGTAAATCAATTAATTAATTAATTTTAAACAAATTTAATATCATTTATTAAAAATTTTGTTATATTTCCCATTAGAAAGTATTGGACGGAACCGCAAAAATATTTCTCATGGATTTATAAATAAATCAAAAGAAAACTATTACAAAATATAAATTATTTTGTAAATAATAGTACAAACTTTATTGTGATTTTTAAAATTCTATTCAAATATTCAAAATAATTGTTATAAAAAATAGATTTTAGGATTTGAAAAATATAATTAAATTAAAAACTATTTAGTTGTCAATAGATTTGTTCGATTGAATTATTTGTTTTAATGGACTCGATATCCATTTTCAGATTCAAAACTGTTGTGGTTTTCAATTAGAGCTCATAAATGAGTAAATTTTAAGTCATGATATTCTCGATTATCTTCAAATTTCATTCATGTTGTTTGCAATACATCGAAACATGACATCCGCAGTACATAATTAAAAGCGTTGGTATCAAAGGAATCGGAAATGAAAACAAGATTCTTCTGACAAAACAATAGCCCACTTCCCAATTGGAAAGAAAAAATATATTTGAAACAAATGCTATTGCGAAGAATGGACTCGATATTAATGCGTTTAATCTTAAGTTACTATCTTTCGAAAGTTTGCTCTAAAGGAAAGAATCAAATCAATTGAAATAACAAAAAAAAATTTCAATCAATTCATTTGAAACCTTAATTGAATCCCAGAATTTTGTTGAATAAATAGAGTTCGCAATGATTTCAGACGAAACACCAAAAAAGTTGAGAGAACTCCAGACTATAACCGCTAAATCCATTCCATGCCATAAACCAATACACGCAAAACATACAAAGCCAGCACTAATTCTTCGGCTTGTATTCCATTTCGACCCAATTATAGGTTTATAGAAATAGCTGAAAAAAAATCAGATCCTCTTATTATTTACTTCAAAATAAGTTTTGACAATAACTTACTTTGTAAGCCATAAATGGAGTCCGCGATCGAATGTTCGCCATAAATAAGAACATAAATGTATTCGAGATATGCATTTTGGCGGTGGAGGCAAATGAAAGCCGTCTATCATTGCAATAGCAGCTACGGAACCATAAATTATAAAATATTTAATAAAGAATATTAAGGGCAACGCAAAGCCTAATCCACATAATGTCCAGATATCAAACATATCACTTATTTCTGGATAATATTGAATGGAAGACGAATACACAAAATGAAGCATTACTTCTAGTATTAAAGTCCAAAATGCGTAACGAATTAATTGCTTTGCAATCACTAACAGATGACTTGATGTCCATTTGAGAGGTATTTTATTGAGCTGTGAAAAGAGCAAAAGTAAAATTTTTATTTTCAGTTTCAATTGAATTATCTATTAATGAAAATATTTTTCTTACATCACTCATGAAAGACGAATATTGATAAATAGGTCCCGTATAGAAAGCAGGAAAATATAAACAATAAGCCATACATTTAATCATATCATTCAATTTAAATGATTTATGAGAACCATTACGAATGCGATCAATAGAGAGACTCAAACACTTGGCGTTAAGCCACGCGATACTCACTTCAAACAGAAAGGATTGCGTTTCGTTCAGTTTTAATGAAGTCTTTATTGAGAAAAATGGATTGTGTACTAAATATAAGGCTATCATAAATAAGGCATAACATAGCAGTTGATTACCAATTGAGTGAATCAATAGACTTATCATTAGATTAAACCATATTATTAGTAATGATATCGGACTTAATATTCTTATTATTGTTAATGAAGAATAGATTATGAAAAATAGCGGCAAATACTATATTAATGACAAACAAATTGAGACAAAATTATTATTTAGTTTTGAAATATTTGTAAAATTTATTAAAAATTACTTTTGCTTTAAATCTGGAGATGATTTGAGTTAAGAGACAATGGATTAAAATTAAGTGATAATTATTGATAAAAGTGAGTCTAAGAGCTGTCCACTCATAGTCTGATTGATCTCTCATTCGATTCAAAAGCCATCCATTTGTCAAGTCTTTTCCATCGATTGATTCGCGAAAATCTAATCCAAATTCAAAATTAATTTAATTGAATTTAAGTTTAGCGAAGAATTATTCAAACGTTTGAAACCTTGCGATTCGATAATAAATCGATAGAAAGCAAACAAAACACTCGAACACCAAATAAACCAATAAAACGATATTTCAATACTTTTCATCATTTCATTCAAAGACTAAAACTAATTATTATTTTGAAATTCAATAAACTTTTGACACTTTTTTCATGAAGTTTAAAATAAATAAATAGTTTTGAGACAACAATGTCTTAAGAGATGGCGTTGTCTTCAAATCTATTATTAGTTTATTTTTATATGAAAGACATTTTTGAATAAATAAATAAATGTTTTGATCATTAATTTAGATCAGAAGAGAGAATGTCTGTAAACACTAATAAATGGCTCAAATTCTTCACAGAAGCAGGACTTCCATCGAATGTGGCCACAAATTATGCGATTATTTTCACAGACCATAGAATACAAAACGATATGTTATGCGATTTAACGAAAGAAATCCTTTACGATATGGGCATCAAAACAATGGGTGATGTTATCGCTATCTTAAGACACGCCAAGTCTGTCCATCACGAGACCACTCGCGAGAAAATGTTGGGCACGAGTGTCAATGAAGTCGGAAGTACTTCAAGATTAAGTCAACCATCGATTGGAAGCACTTCAAGATTAACTCAATCATCGATTGGAAGTACTTCCAGATTAACTCAACCATCGATTAAACCTAAGACAAATCTACCGCAAGTTTCGACTCAAAATATCATAAGTTTGAAGCGTTCGGCACAGACTTCGGTCAAGTCTACTGTTCCCAAAATTAGACGTATTATTAGTCCTGAAGAAGAAGACGATTATAACGAAGATATCGATGAAGTAAACGAACAAAAGTTTGGCCCAAACAAAATACTTGGTTTGGAATCTCTTAAAAGTTCTTCAGCGAAAACATCGGTTTTTTCTCGTTTAGGAAATGAGAAAAATTCTGAAACAATTTCGTCGATATTTACGCGTTTAGGAAATAATACGAATTCAAGTTCGGAAACATTGAATCCAAAAAGACGCGTAACTATTAGTGGAAATGGTATTACTACAAGTCGTGTCACTGACAATAATGTCACGCAAAACAGTTTGTTTGTCAGGAAGACTGTCACCAATAAAAAGATTGTTTTAGCGCCAAAGACAGGAGGCTTAAGAAGTACTCAAAATGGTATGAATTCTTTGAAATTTCTTTCATTTTTTTGAAAGTTTTGTACTTTTTTTTAATGAAAATTCAAATTCAAATTTAACTTAAAATTTTGAGGTTTGCTGTAATTGAAAATTGATATTAAATTTAATATTTTCAGAAACAGTGAGTGTTAAGAATAGAATAGGAATCAATACAAACTCATCAAATATGATCCCAACGACTAATAGATTGATTGTTAACCGATCTATTGGTTCATCCTTAACAGTTAACAGAGGGAACGCTTCTTCATCTGTAGCTCAGGCGAAGAAAATAGCTTTAAGAAGAGCTGCGGCACAAAATAATAAGAAAACTATTTCTTTACGAAAAAATATTTTCGACAGATTGGGTCCCATTTCGCTATAAATGTGAATTGTTTTATAAAAATCGTTTCACTGAATCAATGAATTAAAATAATATCATTTGATTCAATAAACAGTATCATTTAAGTTAATACACATTCTTTTAATTATCATTTTCGGTAGAATTTTGCAAAATTTATTTACAATATCTGTTTTGATTTAACTTTAATAACATTTAGTTGTTTTGAAACAAAAATTAAAAAATATTGTTTTAAGTGATATTTAAAATTCAGTTTAATTTTATTTAATTTTAAATTTTTTTGATCTTCAAATTGAGTAATTCTTTATTCGCTCAAAAGTGGTCCAAAGGTATGAAAGTATTGAATCGAATACAAGACATATAGTTTAAGAAATAAATATTTAATGACAAAATATATAAAAAACTAATTCAAAACTAATTAATTTATATAAATATTAAGTTAGATTAAATGCAAAGGCACTGAAATTACTTATATTTGATTTCATTTTAATTAAACATAAATTTTGGAAAAGATGTATGAATTGTTTAAATTTTCATAAATTTAATGGTTTCTCAATAAGTGTAATCTCTATAGAAAATGTTTGTAATTATGAATTGAGACAAATATTTGTAAAATTTACAAAAATTGGAATTGTTTTTATGGCTTTCAAAGACTAGAATTGATAAAAAGTTTCAAAATATGGTGATTTAAATCATGCCAAACCCTTCGGAGCCTTCATTGATTGCCAGTCGAAGCGCGCGATCGAATTGTTCGTAAGAGTCAAAGTCAGGTAAACATAACTGATTAAAACAGGTGTGAGCGGTCGGCAGATTACCAAAAGTAGGCGCAGATGTTATATGAAATTTAGGGTTAAGTTCAGCGAATCCTCCCATTGGAAGCTGAGAACAGCCGGTTGTAAACTGAAGAAGTCGTGCCATTTCTTCATCAGTGAAGTTGGAAATTGAAGTCCAAAACCAGTCAAGTATTTTACGAAATTCATAATTAGCTCCACTGACAGAGTGATTGGCTTTGAATTCTGATATCGAATAAGTTCCTGCGCCACACATTAATAGCTCCAATTCGTTCTCATCAAAAATACACAACAAATTATCAGGTATTAAATCATTGAGACCTTTGAGGAAATATTCGATTTGATCTTTGACTGTAGTCGCGAGTCTGTATTGCGCCAAAGCGTCCAAATACTGGAGTTTATTATTATTTTTGACTTGTATTTTAGATCCATTAGGAATTAGATCAATAGTTCGAATCAATTTTCCACTTGAAATATCATATTCTTCTTCAGTGAAATACATCTCAATGTCTTCGACATCGTTTTCGAGGACATATTTGATTTTGGAGACATATAAGTCGGGGTCGTCCTGTTCGAAGTACTTGTAGTGTACTCTCAAACCTATCAATTGAGCTAAAAAGGAACGCGTAAATCTTGCTTTTACGAGTTGTCTGTAAGAACTACCGAGTGATGTCTCGTATAAACATTTGCCCACTATTTTTCCCGCGAACTCATAATATTTCAATTTAAACTGAGATTTAGGGTTCGGGTGAACGAGTCCTTGTTTGTCGTTTTTAAAGCGATGAAATAAATCTGATTCGTTTGGATCGAATAGATATGAACTCAAAAGTTCGAACCATTCTCTTCGAAGTCCACCCCAATCGAGACCAATCTCTCCAATGAACTGAATTTCAAAGTTTTTACACCAGTCGCCAACACTCAAGCTTTTAGTTACTTTCAAAGAGGATTCTAAGAGTCTTTCGCGATCGATCTTAATGTGAAATCTTTCGTGAAAGTATTTTTGATGATATTTTCTAACTTCTGAATAGAAGAAATCCAGTTTATCCTTAAATGTTTCACTGCCGCCGATATTATTTAATAGAAATTGTGTAAAAGTAGCGGCGATTACATTGCGTTCATCACTTAAAAGTTCAACTGGAGGTTGACAGCCGTCATCAATAATTAACAACTGATTGGATATCTCATTATTTTCATAGTTTAAGTATTGATTTACTGACTTTTGGAATTGAAACTTAGTTGAAGGACACAAACGGAAAGTTACGAGTCTTTTAGGAATTATTTTCAGAATGTATTCTTTAATTGTCAATTGTTTTGGGGAAATAAAACAAAATACTTTCTTTGGTTTATTGAATCGATCATTATTTGCAGACAAAAGTTTAGCACTAAATGTGGAATTATGACTCTTTTTGTTGGTATACTTTTGAACTAATGCGGAATCGGTATTGTTTAATACGATTATATTGAAATCTCCATTTTTTAATAATGAGCCCCGATATGAGACGGTCGCTCTGTACACTCCTTCGCTTTGTAACTTCAAAACGAGTGCGATTCTTGAGTTAACTGAATCAATGTCCCAATAAAATGAGGATTGAATAGGCTTTCCGGTCGAAATTTCTACCAGATCTACGGAAAATTCATCGCTCGCATCGAAATTCTGATCAAAAGTACATAAATTTCCGTATTTATCACGCATTTCAATGAAGAGCGCGTGTGGAGTTCGCTCACAACAGATAACTGTTGAACAATGGTTTATGAATCCAGTTTCCTATTCATTGATAGAAATTAAAATTAAAAATTCTGAAATTGAAATTTTGAAAAACTGTATTGAGAGACTTGCCTGAGGGGAGGGTATAGTTGGCAAGAATTTAATCTTAGTAAAGGGTGAGCCCCGGATATGATTCAAATTTGGACCAATAAATATACTGATAGTATAAAGACCTGATCTTTTAGCGGAAAATTGAACTTTAGCTCTGTTGGCACTTTTGGGATCACTTCCGCCTAATTCTACAGAACATGGAATTATATGCGATCCTTGAGTTATTTCAACGACTAAATTGTCTTCAGTTGATATCGGATATGATCGACCATTGCGTTGAAAAAACTAAAATCAAACTCGAATTAAAAATGAAAATAAAAATGAAATTTAGTCATACATTGATTATGAAAGAAAATGCGTTTCCAACAGTCGAGGGCTCTTTCCATTCGAATAAAACTTGACAGTTTTGTGGAGCCAGAAAATTACCAGTTATGTAAGAAAGAAAACCACATTTTGGAGGAAGATTAGGGCTTATGAATAGTGACGAAGCCATGGATGCGATACTAACTATTATGGCTATCAATAGTGATGTTATGATCATTTGATCTGAAATAACACATAACATATATATGAATATAGATAGATAACTAGGCAACCAATTTATATAAACTCGTCTTTAAACTAATGGCTTTTTGGTATCGATCTTATGGAATATATAGTTTTACAAAAAGAATTATGCAATTCATAAGTCTTTTAAATAATGAGAAATATAAGGAATTTCACTATAAATTCAAATCTAACAATATATTAAAAATATCTCTACTTTAGAATAAGATAAAAAAGAGGTGTTTTCAAGAAATTTTTGAAATAAACTAAATTCAAAGCTTTAACTAAAATCTAGTTTTGAATTTTTGCTCAGATTCTAATAACTTGATTATTGAGTTAGACATACACTAAAAGTTAATTGAAAAGAAATAATATTAACAAATGAATTGATAAAACAAACCCCAATTCCATGGTTTGCGATCATCTTTAGTGATGTCAATCCAGATTTCATCGATCAAAGCCTCTAAACTTATTTTATCGTTAGGCAAAGAATCTAATGAATGCTTCAACAACTCTTTGAAGTCATTTTCTTCAATAATATCTTGTTTGTCATCATTCGAATAAAGAGTAGACAAATCAAACAAAGATTCCAATCGGTATTTGCTTTTAAGTCTATAATATTGAAACAAAATATTGGAAGGAAATATCGTGAGTCAATCAAATTGATTCTCAGAAACAATATTTTGATTTGTTTTGCGTCAGAGCTTTTCTCTGCTTATGAATTAGTCAAAAATATAACAAAATATTTTAACTATTTATAGTTTAATTCCAAATGAATTTTTAAATCAAATAAATTATACATTAAAAGTTTTTAAACTCACGAATTAGCAAAAGTTTTCGGGAATTTGTTATTTTCAAGCCATTTCTCCAACACTTTCCGATTTTTATAACTAGTGGCTAAAAGAACTAAACTTTTGAATTTTTCTGATTGGCTATCAATATGTATTTTTCCGACTTTGCCATAACTTGACAGGACTTCGACGCAATTCAATAATGTTGTGCAGCCTTTGAATCAAATATGAAAAATATGAAACATATTCAGAATCAAAAAAGTTATTTTTCAAAAGAGATCAAAGAACTCGAAAACTTATTTTATTTATAAGTTATTTAAAAGCGAAAACTATAAACTTTGTTATTCCAAAAACACTCTCTATTATGAAGTGACAGAATTAATTAATTACAAGCTTTCAAAAAGTTGATATTTTCCCCAAAAATCGTGACTCAAAACAAGTTCCGAACTCTTATAAAGTTATCTCTGCTTGAGTTCAAAACAAAATTAACTTTTATGTTATTTTTCTTTAATTTACTTAAAAGTATTTTTTTTCAACCAATGATCGAAACAGAAAATAATTATCTCATTATTATTGATAAACATTGAGAATCAAAAAGAGATCTCAAATATATTTAGCATAATAATAGCCATTCATATAAATAAATAAAACATTTAATTCTCGTTCAAGTATTACAGATTACAGTAGAATTTGTCATCAAATTAATGAATATTTCTATAAAATAATTGATTCTTTGGATAAAAACTCTTTTCAAAGTTTACCGAAAGCTATGTTTCGAATAATGAAAACTATTATTTATGATAGGATTTGGTTTTGATTAATAAAATAAAGCTTAATATTGTTATAATAAATGAATAATAAGTACCATATTTTTGCATAAAATTAAGATTCCATTCAATACTATTCTGTTCGAGCCAAGACTTCACTTCGAGTTGATGTTGATTTTTAATATTTGACATTTGTTCATTTATTGAGATTAAGATTATTACAAATGAGATCAAACCATAAGTTAGTGATGTCAACATTTGCACCATTTTTTAGATGCTTTTTTCCATTTTGTATATCATTGTAAATAAATTTCAAACAAAATAATTAATTAAATGTCACGCAAAACAAGTGTTCAAATCATCGTTGATTATGTCCTATATTTTGAGCTCAAATGCATTTTATTAATAAGTAAATTATCACAGCTTTGAGTATGACTTAAACTTGATCCAGAACTTTACGGAATATTCTTTAAAACACGGAATAAATGCTCTTTTAGTTTCGATATGGTTTAAAAATGAATAAATATTGAATAATTTTCAGACCATTTACAGTATTATGAAAACTAATTACTAAATAATATTTGAAATATTGGCATTAATAGTAAATAAATATAAAACTTATTTTAAAAAATTTGTCAATATTGAATGTTTCGCAAAATCGATTAAATCAAACGGTTTTTGACGCCATTCACTGTTTTCTATTTATTATTTATATGAAATGCATTGCGTCTACTCTCTAGTCAATTCTAATAAGTTTTCAATATTTTATTTGATACTAAGTTTAGTTCAATTTTTTAAAAATTCATTTTATTTCTAAAATTAATTTTCAAAAAAATAAAATTTTAATCAAATTTTCAATCATTGATTTCATCGCTAATTCTTTAATAAAATTCTTTAACAAATGTTTGAAAAAAAGTTTGAAAATAGTTTTAAATTTCAAACAAAAGCATAAATTCAGTTAAATGTGTATTCCTTTAAAGTTTAATAGATCTCAATTAATTATTGTTTATATATCTCTTTAAATAATGTTTTTCTCTATCTTTTTCTCAATTTCTTTTACTTTATTAGTTTGTAACATAAATATTTGTTATAATTAATAGAGAATAAGTCTTAAGGCCAAAAGTTGTGATAAATGAAAAGTAGTTTTAGAAATAGAAACGAAAACAATCTTTTGCTAAAATTAATTAAAATCTTATAAAGTAAATGAAAACTGATTTCTTTGAACGGAAATGAGTTTCAGTTAAAAACAGTTATCAAATGCGTCATAAAGTTTTTTCGATAGCATTCAATTAAACTAAATGTCAATCATTTAAATCCCGCCCAATATTGCAATGCATGACATCATCGCCTCTTTGTATGCTTTAACTTTCTATAAATACATATATTACGTGTTATTATTTAGGGGGAGGGTTGAGAACAGAGGGGAGTAAAAGGTTTAGTTTATATAGAAAAGAATAGAAGAGAGGGGTCGAGAATATTCGATTTAGTGGAGATATTAATGGAGAGGAAAGGGCTTTCCTTTCGATTTGACACCATTTGTGTGACTCATTCTCTCATTTGATTCAAACCTTTAAACAAATCTATATTTTTATGAATTAAACTTTTTAATGAAAAGTAAATAAAGATTAAATTTAAACAATTATTGTGTTGTAAAAGAATTGTATTTAAAGTATTATTTGATAAGTGAATGGCTTTATATGAGTCTCGAATCGCTAATAAAACACAAATCATTAATAATAACAATAGTATTATTGATAATAACATTAATTTAAATAATAATTATTCGATGCCTTCGACGACAACGACTGAAAGCGTGAGTTATAGTTATGTTTACTTTAATAATAGATATTTAATACAAATGCAGAGAATCTCATATCGAAAATGATATCAGTTTTTGTTATTTTATTTTCTTATCTATAAA
>JAQIWZ010001138.1:0-13397 GCA_034697245.1 Malaconothrus monodactylus
TCATATAATTGTTGTCTCAAAATCTCTTTCTATTCGCTCACAATTTAATCTCAAAAATGAGCACATAATGGAATATCCCATAGAACGTCAAACTTTGAAGTGGTTTTACTCGAAAAGTAGTTTTTTCGATTTGGAATGTTATAACTCTCACCCACGAAATAGAAAAAGTTATGAAAAAATTCCTGCGCTTTAATCATTGGGTCACTTACGAGGAAAGTGTGTGATCTCGTCCCCTGATATCCGAGATTTTATATTTTCAAATAATAGTGTAAAGATGTCTCATTAAAAATTTGAATGTTAGAGCGGCCAACAGGAGGCTTATCTACCTTTAAATAATTTTCGAAAGTCTAATTTTAAACTGTAATTAAAATTAATACATAAATTTTGATCACATTGAAATGAAGCATTTAATTATTATTTTTAGGTTAGATAAGCCTCCTGTTGGTCGCCCTAATATCAAAATTTTTAATAAGACATCTCTATACTATATTTTGAAAATATAAAATTTGAGATATCAGGGGCGAGATCGCACACTTTCCTCGTTAGCGTTGATCGTTATCCACTATATTAATAACTTATCATTATTTATACAGTTTTCTCAATCAAAATGATAGTCCGGTATCTGTTATCAACAACTTTGTTAATATGGCTGTTAATTGAGTCGATTGGAGGTTACAGTCACGGAGGACCCACTAAATCGTGTCAAACATTAATTCCAAATCATGGAGTGGACAAACAGTACGGAGTAGCATCGTACCAGATTAGGGCAATGCAGGGCCCGACCGGCAATATTATTGTTTCCATTGTTTCGGAATCTATTCCTTTCGCCGGATTTATGCTTCAGTCAAGACTAACCAATGATAGAGAAAAAATAGTCAATGGAAGGTTTAGTGAAGATAAAGATTCGCAAACTCGAAACTGTAACGAAGATATTCCGGTGAGTGCTATCTTTAATTCTATTCAATTCTTATGTGATTTTATGCTCTCGAGTGAGAGTTAAACGAAATTTTACTTTTAATCAAAGTTCTGACACGAAAGGATATTGTAATGAGTGGTTGACTTGTCCTCATGTCGTTTGGGAAAATTTTTCCGATCTATTAACCAAAATCGATATTCAGTTTTTATTAATGTCTCTCTATTTTTATTACAATTGAGTAGTTGTTAAGGAGACTAAGTTTTATTATGAGTTTTTATTGTTTCAAATTTCGATTGACTATTCATTTTCACTGATTGTGTACTTGAGATGATGCAAATCAGATGCTAATAATTGAGCTTTGAATTAATTTTGATCAAATCAAATGTATTTCAAGGCAAGTGCTTGTCTTAATTGAACACTAATCTAATCACTTCTTTCAAATAATAAGATATTTCCTTTTGAAGTTCAATTTAATTATCATTTAATTTCTATATTAATGAGAGAAAAGAATAAAATAAAGTTATATAAAAGTATTTTTTCGATGGAATCTATGTTAAAAACTTATAAAAGCCTTGAATTCCTTCCAAATTCCAGTTAATCTATAATAAGGCGAATGGAAAGCAATTATCTTTTGTGACTTTCATTTGTATGCATAAAACCATGAGTTCATTAATGATAAAATTTCTGCGTTTACAGAAATAATGGTCAATAATTGTGAGTTATTTTCCATAGTTTTATTTTAAATGACATTATGATTAGTTTGAATGCCTCTGATTTTGAATATTAACTACTTTATTATTATTCAAATGAATAAATTTTCTTTTAGAACAAAATAGCCATAAATATAAACTATCGTTGAGTGAATTCAAGTAATAGGTCTGCAAAAGAGTTCATTTTTTTCAAAAATAAATCAATAACACTTTTGGGTCTAACAATTAAGAAAATTTCAGTTAGCGATTCAATAGATTATTATTCATTAGCATTTATTACAGTTAAAAAAAGATATTCAATATCTATTATTAAAAAAATGAATGTTTTCTTAATATTGATCAGAGAATTACAGCAAATCGTTTATTTCTTTTAATTAGAACACATTGACCCACAGAACTGGAACACCTAAATATAAGATCGAGACTTCGTGGACACCACCGCGTAGTTTCGTCGGTAGTGTTGTATTCAGAGCAACAATAGTTCAATCAAAAAGTGTTTTCTGGACAGCTTTAGATTCAGAGCCGATTCAAGTAACTTCTAATCTACAAAAACCAAATATTGCTTATAATAAAAATAATGCTCAAGGTGACTATGAAAGCAATGGTAAACAATTGGATAATATTCAGTCTTCATCAGTACCACAAACACAATCATCGATTGAATCTCAGAGTCGTATCAATTATGATATTTGTGATAAAAAGTTTTGCTTTGGATTACCCAATAATTGTGTTAAATATCGTTCTTGTGTTATGTTATTGTCGGGCGGATATACTTCACTAACTGATGGTATTGTCGAGTTTGAAATCTACGCTGACGTTAACAAATATAATGGAAATGCTTATTATTCTATGGGATTATCGACTGATAACAAAATGGGTGAGAATTTTTTCCATTTACAGACTTTTCATTCCATATTTAGTCTCAAAAGTAGCAAAAAAATAACATATACTCAAGTTTTGAATCACTTTAAATGTTCTTAAATAAAATGTGTCACTAAAAAAAATAATGGCTCAACTTTTTTTACAACTTTATTACTTTAGTCTCAATCAGCCCTTAAAAGGTTTATCAATTTTTAAGATTTCTTAGCTTTAGGTCAATTGTGAGTAATTATTTTTGTAGTTTATAAAACTTTAGGAAATCTTCTTGAAGTTGAAAGTGATTTATTGATGTTATGATAAACAATAATCAATTACTGATTCAAATTGAAGTTAAGGCTTAATGTCTAACTATTTTGTTGACGCGATAACACAATTACAATTCATTCTTATTATTTCTTAAACTTAAATAATATTTATTTAGATAATTGATAATAAATCATTTAATAGATTGCATTTCATTAAAATTTTATGTAATTTTGAATTTTCATTTTATAAGTTCACGATTTTTTTTGTTCAGTTCATATAATATAAAAAATAACAATATTAACACATATTTTTTAGCGATGAATAATTTTTTTGTGGCTGTGAGCTCAACATTCAATCATTTAATGCATTTAATAGCTTCTGATTACAAAAATCGGTCATTTATTAAATCTCATTTCCTTTAAATTTCGACTGATTTCTCTAAAGTTAGCCTAAAGGCCAGCTTTTCATAAATGAAAACAGGATTAGAAGAAACTATTTTCAAGAGAGAAAAATCAGGGCTAAAGAATAAGTTAAGGATAAGTTTTCACTTACTCGTTAGCCGTATATCCGAAAAATATTAGTATTTGAAAATCTCAAAAGTTCATAAGATTGATATCTCCTGATTATACTAAATAATGAATTAATTGATATTTTAATTTTAATTATCATTCAAATAAATCACTTAAACCGATAATCTTTAAACTTAACTTTCAATTAAATTATTGAATGTGTTTTAGTTATTTATTTGACCTCATTCTTAAAATATACAAAAATTTAAATATTATTTCAAAATAGAGTGATAGTCACAAAACTCTTGCCATATTTTATCGTTAAATTTTACTGATCATAAACTTTTTCACCGAAAAGTTACAAATTAAAAACTGTATTGTATTGATTTGTTTGATATAATTTATTTTTTAACTTTTTCTTTTTTTTAATTTTAAAAATATTTAGAGTTAGTATTAGTTCAATGAAGTCTTCAGATAAGTTCTTCCGATAAAATTTTGGGTCATTCCTAAACTGGTCATAAATTTTGATTAAGATCAAGAACATTTTATGTGTTACTATTTGTTAAATCACATTAATCTTTGAAATAGATTTGAACGAAACAAAAAAATTTGATTTAAAGAAATTACAGGAAATTGATATTGCAATTAAAGTATTAAATTTTGAGGGGAATTATGAATAAACGTGATAAAAAAGTTCGATAACACATTTTCTTAAATTTTTATAAGAAATATTTACGTGTAATCATTAGTTTTTAAGAATGAAAGATAGCCCAAAATTATATGATAAATGATTAGGTCATCAACGAATTTATGACTCAATAATCTCTTTCAATTCAAGTTTCGAAAAATGAAAATTTTTGTGAAACCTACACAATTTTTTCTTTTTTTTCAAATTGGATTTATTCCTTTGTAAAGTTAGTGAAATATATAATTTTCATTAGACACTAATTGTCTATCCATTTATGTTGAGCTAATCACATAATACACTTTAATTTGACAGGAGATGATAGTGTGACTGATTGTTTAGTAAATGAAGGACAGCCACAGATAACTAATAGTATTAATATCGGAAGAAGTAATGAACCGCTCGCTGATAATGAGTTTCATGGCGTAACACCACTTAACACTTCATATACTAACGGAATTTTGCATTGCAAATGGAGACGAAGAAGGCGTTCAACGATTCGCGGCAAACAATTCGATTTAAGGGATAAAAAGTATTATATTTTTCTGGCTTTTGGATCTCTTAATGAAAACGATGATAAAGTGATACATACGGACAAACTTACGTCTGAAGATGTGGTGGATATTAGATATATCGGACATATCGCCGCTTATTCCAAGTTGTTTCTCATCAAAATTCACGGTTTGTGCTCTTATTGTATCAATTGTTTGCTTCGATACCGAAATTCTTTTCTCCAAACTTTTAAGAGTTGATAAGTTTTAAAGTTAATTAAATTAATTTTTTTAACAAAAGGTTCATTTATGGTTATCTCATGGCTCGGATGTGTTAGTATTGGTATATTTATGGCCCGATATTTCAAGAATGTTTTTGAGTCGCAGCTATTTTGTGGCGTCAAATTATGGTTTGCGGTAAGAGTTAAATATTAATATTAGAAAATATGTCCGAATTTGTTTATTAAGAAGAATTTACTTCAAGCTATAATTTATTTTCCCTCTTCATTTAATTCAAATTTCATTCGGATTTAATGTTTAGATTTTTCATTATTACGTAGAAAATGTTTTTCAAGCTTTAGATTGTGTTAAGAAAATATTTTAGATCATTTACAACTTTTAGACCTAACATGTGATGCAAACTGTAACACATTTTCGAAACTCGTTATAATATGGAATCTGGATTCAAGAGTAAAATAGTTGGAACCAATAAGTCATTTGCCTCTTTCTATTTTTATCAAAATGAGATCAAAAGAAAGAAACTTATGATTGAGTCCTAATCATAAATTTATTCAGTTTCATAGCTTTTCAGCTAAAGCTTATATTATTGAGTGAAATGAGTAAAAACTAACTTATTATTGCTTCAAACTATCTAAAAATGAGAACTTTACTAGAATTAAGTCTTAAACTATTAATAAAATTAAATTTATGCAACAGGTTCATCGCTCGCTTATGCTTTTCAACTTAATCTTGATATTAATTTCTTCGATAAGCGTTTATATATATGTCGGGACTTTTATTGCCGTAAGTTGACTGTTTTGGTCCTTTTTTCAATGAAAATAAATTAATTTTTAACGTTTTTTTTAACATTAAGGGTCCGCACCAATTGTTCGGTTTATTATCCATATTGATAGCAATTTTCAATCCAATCGGTGCAGCATTTCGACCAAATCCTGACGCACCGAAACGCTGGATATTTAATTGGATTCATTGGTTATGCGGAAACATCGGTCATGTGAGCGCTTTCGCGGCACTATTTTTGGCGTACAATCTAAATGTTACTCAATTGTCACCAATTTATTTATGGATTCTTATATGCTATTTGTTATTCCACATAACTTCTCATCTTTTACTTCAATTATATTCGTGTCACTGTAGAAACAGTAGAAGTAATCGTTTCTTATTCTTAAAAAAGATATTTCAAAAATTTGAAAAGCTTTTTAAAAATTTTCTTCTTTACAGAAACTTTTGATATATCAATGGGTGATATGAATAATGCGAATAAAGACAACAATCAAGACATTCAAAATTCAACTGAAAATTCATTTGCGCGCTATTATTTGATTGCATACGTGATAGTAGTTGTTTTATTAATTATTTCACTTATAGTATGCATTTCAATACCTCAATGGAGTAATAATTCAGACAAAAGTAGTTCAATCTCTTGAATTCATGACATTTAAAACTTTAAACTTCTAAGAATTTAAACAATTTTAATTTTTAACTAATTTAGAAGTTTTGATCTCAATTTTAATTATTTTCGCAATTAAGTTCTTGTTGAATAACCTTATGATTGATTTTTTAAGTTATTTATAATTTTTATATTTTATTATTTTCAGTGTTTTATAGTATTTTTAAATTATGTAATACTTAAATATAATACCATTAAATAAATTGAATTTTTATTTATATTTCAGTTAAAGTATTTCAATCTAAACTCTAAATTCATAGAGTGCGCAAAAGTTGATCAATTTCTAAATCTTTTACTTATTTCTCCGAATTTGGCTGATTAGGAATCAATTTTTGAAAGTGATTTAGGATAGTTCTGTATTACTGCACGTTAGATCATGCTATTTATAATAAATTTGAAGCAAAATCGTATTCGAATTAATGACATATTGAATTTTAAAACAAACGAAATTATGAAGTGCTTCGAAGTCTTAGAAATGCTAATCCAGTTATTGATCGTAAAATTTAATCTGAATTAAAGTGTATTCTTCAAGATTATTCGTGAGCATGTCTTCTCGTTTAAGTTTATTTATACAAAAAAAACTTCTAACTGAATATTCATGAAATTTGTGGAACCGTTAGAAACATGAATAAGAGATAATTATTTAATTTTTGCTTCAATTAAACTTCAAATGATTGGATTGAAGTCATGATTGAAGTCATTTTTCTGTTTTTTTCAAATAAACTTTTCAATCATAAAATGATAGAAAAATGCTTTTCGAAATAATTTTTAATGTTTGATGAAAATTGAATTTTTCTTTCGAAACTAATGATGGGTTAAAATATATTTGAGTATAATGTCAAATAAAAATTCAGTGTAAAGGATCAGTAATTTCTTAACAGACATATTGGGAGCAAAGCATTCGGCAATGAGATCATAATTGGAAGTAAGACTTCTTGCGTTTTGAGTTTGAATAAGACATTTTGCAATTCTCACTTGACTTCTGACAAGTTTGAATGATTACAAAAACGTTGTTCAACTTAATAGAAATTATATTAAAGTCTTATTAAATTAATACAAAATAATTAATCATAAAATATGTTTCAAAATTGTACTTTGAAAAAGGTTTTCGATTAAAAAGTGAAAAAATGCTTTCTATGAAGTAAAATAATATAAATGTACCGAATCTCTGGAAAACTTTTCACAGTGAAAAACCAATTGTTATTATTGAATTCCTATTAATTTATTCAAACATTTAAATTTTTTTAGCTCCCAAAATCAGAAAAATGCTCCCAAAATCAGAATAAGACGTAGAAATACCCAAAAATTCGTATCAACATTTAGAAAATAATCACTATTAGGTGTGTCTTTGAGGAGATATTGAGTATATTTCAAGTACATTACCTTAAGTTTCAAGTTTATTCCTTCGTGCGTAAGAAAGAAAAAAATTTCCAAATTTGAGTCAAAAGATAGAGAATTCGAGAATGACATTGAAAAAGAATTTTAATCATTATATTGTGTAAGACTATTCTATGATGTTATTTAATGCATTGCTTTCATCATTCTTTCAAAATCAATTTATTTTGAATCTGTTGTCAATGAAAATGACAATTTTTTTTGAAGGAGTTTTTTTCTTCATCTCAAAATGATTTATGTTTTCAGTAAATAATGATTTACACAAAATATTCTACTATTTATTACAAATAATGCTTTATAATTACTACCTTTAAATAACTAATACATAAATTAAACAATTATTCTATAAATAAAATGATTTTAATAATAATATTTTTCTATTTATTTTACTCAGACGACAAAAAAAGTGAAGTAAGTTTTTCAATGTAGTCAAAAGTACAAAAACATATAATTTAATGGTTTTGTAATCAGAAAGTAATCTATAACCGGGTTTCACCGAAAGCCTTGACCAATTTATGTTGCTTTAAGAATTTATTCACTCATCAAATGTATTCTCAAATATTTAAGCCTAACTAAAATAAAGGTATAGAACAACGCCCTTTAAATATTGATAATGAGGATAAAACCATGGATCAAATGATGAATATTATTAGTCGACAATATATATAAAGACGTCGATTTTTTCAGAAAAATTATCAGTTTTAAACTTGCTCTATAACTATCACTCTCTGTATTGTGTGAACCACTTGAACAAAACTCACAAAAATGAACGCAGCAATCATTGTAAGTTTGCTAAGATATGAATTTGATGTGAAATTTTTGAAGTTTTTTTTCTGAAAGTAAATTTGATTTAAGTTTTATTTCTTTGTTAAACTTATATCGAAAAAATTTTTATTTAAGTATTTTCATTTAAAAACTTTTGAAACTTTCGAAAAATTTCTCGAAAGTTTGCTTTATATTATTTGAAAAGTTTGTTGTGCAACAGCTCAAAACTTAAAATATTAAAATTTGCAAATTTTCGAATTAACTCAATAGGTTTTACTCGGTTTGGCCGCTGTCGCCAACGCTGGCAATCTCATAGCCCCAGCCATCTCGGCCTACGGCATCGCAGCCCCGATCAGTGCTGTCAGTTATTCAACACATACCATACATCCAGCGCCACTTGCATTGGCCGCACCACTTGCCGTCCGCACTCACATCGCTGCGCCTCTCGCTATCTCTCATGGAGTGGCAGCTCCATTGGCCGCCCCATTGGTAGCACACGCACCACTCGCTTACGGATACGGCGGACTCTACGGCTCAAGAATTATTGGTTCTCCAGTTATCGGTCACGGACTTCTTGGTTCTCCAGTTATCGGTCACGGACTTCTTGGTTCAAGACTTCTTATTAAGTAAATACTTGATATGAATTAAATAATTTGTAAATGAAAAATAATTTGTAAATCTATTTCTGGCCCAAAATTTAATACAATTGTATTATGTATCTAAATTTTTATCATTTGATTTAAATAAAAGGAAAATTCACTGATAATACAATATTCTCTTAATTTTTTAATTAAGTCTCGATTGGTTTGTTTGAAGTTTGTATTTGATTGAAATGATACAAAGTTTCAGAGATTAAGCTTTTGCAGCGATGATTCAGAAAAAATAAGTTAATACTTTTAATGAATGCCTGATTATAAGTTTATACAATTCAAATTTAAACAACACATAGAGCCCTTAAATATTGCCTTTAAGGCACTCGATTCACACCTATAGAAGAATTACAGACATAGAAACAAAAAACAATAAATTAATAGTAAAGTACACATACAGTGAAACTATTAGAGTAGAAGATGTACTGACAAAAGTTATCATAAATATGGTTCAATTCCAAAATAATTGTAAGGAATCATTTGAACGGAAGCCAAGCACTGAAATGAAAGGGTCCGATTCTAACTGATATCGATTTGCTTGAGCTTTGATCGCTTTTATCTTTCTTCTTACAGTCGACTTCATCAAAAGTGACTTTTTTCTCGATGTTTTCGCAATCTTTATGGTTAACAATTGTGAAATAGTTTTCATTGAGGTCATAATGAGTGAAAACTTCTCTCAATTCGTGAACCATTTTCTTCTCGAGTGTCGGTTTTCTCGACATAATTTGCGCCGACTGTCTGTGACCGACAATCATTTTATGGCAATTCCAAACTAAGGCATAATTGTCATAATCAGTTGCGATAATGACGTAATGCTTCAAATTGACTGCACCCGTCGAAGAGAGCGGATAATCGATTTCCATTTCAGATTGACTTCCATTTGTACGAAAAAATATTTCACCTAAAATTTCATTATTGATTAACTGAAAATTTTTTATTTATAAAAGTTTATTAAATACCATTAATAGTCGTGACAACAGGTGTACCCAAAGGCTTTGAAGTTCTGGTGACAAAATATTGGTCATGAATTTTAGTAAAATTTTCTCGAACACAATCACTCGCAGATCGAAATTTTTGAATAATAAACCACTCGCCCAGAAATTTATCCATTTCGAAGTTGGCCATCGGTTCTACTTCTGGACACTCTCCGAAACGAAAGACATGACAAGTTCCTAATGATAGGCTTATTATAAAACAGAACGAAGATATCAATAAATACATGATTTGAAGGCTACACTTCTTTTTTCTTTGTTCAATGAGTTTTTACAAGTTTTGAGAATTTATTTAATTTTAAAGCGATTAAATTTTCATAAGATTTGATATGATTTTGCTCTAACGTAAGTCTTTGTTTTATTTTAAGTAAAAGTCTAATAGGATTCAACTTTCTATTCGTTCTCAAGTATTTTCTTCAACTTGTTTTGAAGCCACTTTTCAAGTTCATTATCATTGCTAGAAATCAACATTAAGAGGAATTCGTATGAGAAGTTGTTCTCTTGTATTGCCCTTAAGCTAAACCCTTTGTTTTCTGATGAATACTCGAAGTAAAGAGTGGAACGAAAATCGGTATGAATTTTGAATTAAAGTTTCATTGTTTTTAACTCAAAGCATCTCTTAAATGAATTTTAGAAACTATTTTGTACCTGATATAAAAACAAAGGAGAATAGTCTCAAAGTGAAAAGTCTCAAAAGTTTGTTTATTAGATGAATCCTAAAAAGAGCAAAACTACATTTTCTGGCATTAAATATTGTACTTTAAATTGAAAATTTATTCAAAGTTAAATTGAATGTCAATTCAAAGTCAATGTCCTCTTAAACATGTTTACAAGAGATTGAGATTAAGAAAATAGATGAAAATTTCTATACTTCCTTTAAAGATTAAAAATTTAATAATTTAAATTATTCATAAGCAAAACAGAAAAATATTTAGATATTCGATCGCAAACGAGCCTCAAAGTAAAGGTATTTTTTTATATAATACAAAGGCGAATACAGTTGAAGAAAATCGATAAACAGTAATGAAATTGAGTGAAAATGGAAAAAAGTAGAACTTAAATTCAGTTCCCAACAAATGTTGATGTTTACTATAATATTGAATTTATGACATTCATAATTGAAAAAGTCGTTTATCACCAAAGAAACCATAGAATTTCAAAACAAATCTCTAATATAAAATAGTGTTCGCAGCGAACAAATTATTCAATCCATGTAACAGTTTTAGAGATGATTTGAATGAGATCTATGTTTGAAAATATGCTCAAATTATTTTTAATAATTCATTTACTAATAGGCCTAACAAAACAAGGTTTGCCCCAAAACAATACAAAGCCCGTCAGTAAGAAAATATGCGACCGATTTGTTAGTTTAAATTCAAAGCGCTACATAATTACAGGCAGATTTGATGAAAGTATTTATTGTAATTTAAACTCAGAGGACGAATGCATTTTCAATGAACATAAAGTTTTCATTGAACTAATGGTCAATAATTTGAGTTATCCTTTCGGGTCAGTTGATTGCAAGCAACAAACTTATGATTTACAACAGGAAACATGTTATATGAAAATACTTTTCGGAATCGAGGATTTGAACGCTAAAGATTTGAAAGGTATTGACTCTATTAATGAAAAATGAGAATTTTTTTAAACTTTTATCTAATCTAAAAGAAGGAAATGAATTCAAAATTTCATGTCGTGCGTCATTCTTTAGTGAAGATGGTCCGATTGAAGGAAAGAGTAGCACAAGTTATTTAAAAGTATTCAGAGGTAAATAGTTTTTATTGTATTCAATTTCAATATTTTTTCTAACTTTTTGATAACATTAAGAAAGAATGTCATCAAATTATATAAATGTAATGCAAAAATCCATTGGTTGAGTGAATTTGTGAAAATTGAATCTTATATTAACTTTTTAGAGTTTAAGTGATTAACTTATTTCAAAGCAAATTATAAACTGATGAAACTTTGAATCTTTTTACTTAAGTTTAATGAAATTTTAAATACAGTTCAGTTAATGAAATTGCTTTTTTACTAAAAGGTGAACAATTAGGCGGCGAATGTTCGGACACTAAGCCCTGTATATCAGATCGCAATATAACATGCGATAAAAATGTGTGCATTTGTGAAAGTAATCAATTTATAAGTTATTATGACGAGTATGGCATAAGTACTTGTGGGCTAATAGCTAAACACAATGAGGAGTGTGTTAATCGGCAACAATGCTCTAATTCTAACTCTCAATGCCTGCAAACTTCAATCGGAAAGTTATGCCAGTGTTTGGATAACTATTACTGGACTGGATATGAATGCAAATATGGATATGAGTCGAAGACCTCTTATTGTCCCTCATGTTATTGTAGTCAAGTTTCATGTCTTAATGAGTGGTCATTCAAACTCAATGTCTTAATATTTATTTGTGGAATGATTGCTGGAATTTTCGCCTTCAAAACTTGTTTGTGTTGCGTCCAAAAGAAGTAAGTTTTTGAAATCAACATTCTTTTTATGTCTGATTCCTATAATTTTCATATAAATAAATCTTTTTTTTCATTACTCATATTTATCACAGAAAGACAATTGATAGAGAATTGTATGCATTAGAAAGACCTGAAACAAAACTTTCTTGTGCTTCTCTCGATCCTAAAGAATTAGGAAAAAATTTGAACGACAAACTCATAAATAAGTTGCAATCAATTAAAAGCTCGGATAAAAGCGAAGACTTGGAAAATATCAAAATTAAATATTAAGCATCGTTTGAATCGTAATAATTAAAATAACAAAATATTTTGTTACAAAAGTTCTCTTAATATAACGGGTGTTTTTTTTATTTAGCACTTTTTAAAATGCTTATAACTTTTCAATTACTTGACTTAAAATAATAAATTTTACATCAAATTAGAGATAAAGAATGAAATTTTTATTATTTGTCGAGAAATTGACCGATTTTTAATAAGAACGTTAATTTTTTGCTAAAGAATTCAATACATATGAAGTCTAAGCAAACAATACTGTTTTGCAACAATGCATTTGTATTGAATTAGCTTTACTTAAAGTGTTTACTTGTCATTAAATGATAAAATTAAAGTTTGCATTTAAAAAATTTGTCAATTTCTGGACATATAATAAAAGATTTCATTCTTTATCTTTAATATGATGTAAAATTTATTATTTTAAGTCAAACCATTCACAAATCATTTGCCATAATTGACAATTTTTTACGAACATCTCGAAGTAGAGCGTTAGACATTTATTAAAAAGATACAAATTAATCGATAATTTCCATCGTTTTCACTACTGATAAAATTCCTCTTTTTAACACAACTTAAAAAGAGGAATGTGAAGAGTATGCACTCTAAGAACTTAACTGTTAACTTACAAAATAGTCAACTGAGGAGTTAAATACATAAATAATTAATATTTACCTTTAATATAATATATTTTGTTGTAAATCAATGTAATAACCTTTTAAATA
>JAQIWZ010001139.1:0-13382 GCA_034697245.1 Malaconothrus monodactylus
ATAAGTATTTTATGAAAATCTTTCCTTTTTTAAACTTAAATTTTTTTCAAACTTTGGTTTTTATATCTTAAAAATGATTTCGATATTTTACATCATTTAAAAAATATTAATCAAAGATTTTTTTATGGCAGCAACGATTTCATACTTTAATACTCAGAGGCAGAAAAAAAAGTTTTGTCAAAATGACATAATTAGGTTTATTTAGCAATAGGGATCTTATTTCAATACTGCTCACAATAATTGATTTAATCATAAGTTTATACTATTTGTTTCGATTACAAATAGTGTTTAACTTTTTTTTAACGACTATAAATATCAAATCACAACAAATTGGAGTTAAGTTTTAGGTCGAAAATTACAACAATTAAGTCAATGGAACGGAACAATTAAGTTCTCATAAAATATTTCACTCGAAAAAAAACATACTTTCAATTCATTTTTTCAAATATACAATAAGTAAACAATAAATGTAAAACTGATTCTTTACGACTTATATCGACATTAAAAAAAACTTTTTTTACATCACTTGAAGACTTTTACTCAATATAAATACATGATTTTCCAATCAGTATAAATAAGTTTCTTATTTTTCAAATTGAAAATCAGTCTTAAATAATAATTCAAATAATAGATTATAAATATGTATTCATTGCTCAGGTTTAGACTTAAACCGGAGACACCAAATCTCCTTTATTATTAGAGTCGTGACGACGCTATTAAATAAGGAATAAATGGGAAGAAAAGTGTTATAATTTTAGTTTAATATTACTCTAATATCTATCTTATATTTTATGGCTTTCGTTTCATATCTGAAAATCTTGATTATAGGAGTTTTTTCAATGAAATTTTAACTTTAAATAATAATAATATCCTAATCAAAAATCTTAATTATTTTATTTATGGTTACCTTCAATGATATGATACTGCAATTTATTTCTCTGATTAAATCACTTTCATTATTAATGAAATGAAATTTTTTGTTTAAGCTTTTGATAAGTTTAATGAAAATTTTACTCATGAACATAAATTAATTTTCATTTTTTTAAAGCTTTTAATACAAACTAATCTTTTAATTATATCTACAGTATTAAAATAAAAATAAATTAAATCTAGTAATTATATATTCTGCTAACTATCAATTATTGCTAATCTTCTAATAAATTACTAAAATTCTTTTTAAGAAAAATTCAGAATATGCTATAATTCAAGTACAAGATATTAAACAGAACTTTAGAAGAAAAAATTTTTCAACTGAGAAATAATTAATTTACCTGATTTTCGGCTTCATGATCTTCGTGTGCGGACATAGTGGCTGATGGCCTTCTCGGAGGTCGGAATGTCATAGTTATATAAACAATAATAACAAATATAACACTGGCCACAACAGTAGCTCCAATCATATAAAATGTTTTGTACATGAAAGTGATATTTTTCTTATAAATGTCATGTATAATAATGGCCCAAATCCATAGTATTGAGGCTAATATAACGATAGCACAAGAATAACAGAATTTACTCCAAAAACTTGATCCACGCTTATGATCACTTCCGGCACGTTTTCCGATACGATTTAGACCGAATCCTCCGGGAATAGATCGCGGCGATGCCCATGACATAAACATTATTAAGCTGTCATTTGATAAGTCTTAAGAGTTTTAACGATTATTCTATTATTTATATATAAATACTTTCGTTAGCATAACATACAGTATATTAAAAATTCATTTGAGAAACAAAGCTTTTGCTATTTCAAAAGCTCTGCGTATATGAGAAGTAACAGCAGAGAGAAATTTGTATTTAAAGGAAAAAATTTTCATGAAAATGATTATGATATGGATTTCTAAATGTAATGGTGATAAAAGGTGTGGCACTACTAAAAGAGAGAGAGAATATTGTGCACACACTCTCACAACAAGTTGAACTAAAGAGTGGTCGCTCTCAAAAGCCTATCTCTAAGCATATTCTCTCTTTCCCTTCATTCTCAAAGTCTCGTATTGACTATTATTCTCCTACAACTACCAATACATCGGAAAATTCTACCATCATCTGCGCCAGTACTCCACCAGTTGGTGACTGCTTTAAACTATTGCTAAGCAACGCATCACTTTTGCCAATAAACCGAATCTCTATTTCACTATTGCCTTTGAAATTTGTTTTCTCTCATCATTTCTATATATTCTTTGAAACTCTTCTAAAGTCTATTCTTGCTATCGATCGACGGATTGCGTGCTTTATTTCACTGTCAACTCTAGCGTTTAGCGAAAATTCGTACCATTAATAGTATTACATTTTATATTTATCTATTGTTTGTCGAACTTGTGATGCTTTATTGTCTTTCATACCCACAAATTCATAGATACTTATTCTTGATATTTGCTATTCATTAATTAGCAGTGTTTAATCTTTAATTCAAGAATTTTTCCCCGTAAACAAAATTTTGAGTTTACTTTTGTGATAAAGATTTGATGAGTCATATTCTTAAAGAAAAAACTTGTTTTTTTATATAAGTTATATCTAATGTATAACTAGTCAAACATTCTATAAATAGCTTTCCAGAAGAAAAGCATTAGTTATTGAATAGTAAAACAAAACTCTAGCTTTCGATCAGAAATGATATTTGAAATTCATTAATAAATATTCATATTTCCAGAATATTCTCCAAGCGATAGGAGTAACATAACAATGGTATAAAAAATATATGAGTTTTGAAAACTCATAATAAACACAATTTTGAATAACAAATTAGGCTATTTTTAGTTGTCTTCTCTTTGTCTTTATTCAAAACAATTAAATTATTGATGAATTTTCCACTAATGGATTGCCACAAATTATATTAAAAATTTCCATAATTTTAATTTTTAAAAAAGATTTACTCATTTTTTGATGACCAATAAATTTTTTTCTTGAATCAAATTCTTGTAGAATATTCTTTAAGGATAACTTTAAAGTTGCTTAAAATTAAAATACTCTTAGTTTTGTTTAACTAAAAAAGATTTAGTATTTTAGTGAGATTTAATCTATAAATTATGCTAAAATTGTTTGTCAGAAAATGATTGAAAGATATGGAGTTTGAAAAATAAGTTGACTTTTCTGTCAGCTATAAATTTAAGAAGTGATAAATTACGAGAGATTTAAATTAAATTGTGATTCATCTGATCGTTGATCTATCCTTAATATAAGATCGATATATCATTAACATTGAAATATTTAACACTTCATATGAAGGTTAGATTAGAGTTAATTTACAATTTCATAAATCTCAAGTAGATTTTAAATTAAAAAAGTTGTTTTTTATTTTTTAATTTTAAAACTTCCGGAAAAATTACTTTTTCTATTATTAAAGTTAACTTCAATTCATGTTTCTCTAATGATTGATATCAAAGGTAACACTAAATCCTATCACAAAATTCTTATCATAACTTTCGGAAATCACTTCCGACGAGTTCGTAAAATCCCAGAATTAAGTCAATTATAAACCAATCGACACTTTGTTAATTTCTCACTTCTAGATTACTTATTCTTAAGGTATAGCTTTCAATCCATATATTAATTACAACAAATTCTAAATAAATTGTTTCGTCGCGTAAAATCCCGCCCTTTGTTTACGTACTACGTAATCATCAATCATGTAAATTAGCTTTTTATCAACTCAGAAGCTGTAAAAGTATTCTTCGAGTTTATACTTATTCTCATTTATCATAAGATTTCTTATCGAAAAAGCTCTAAACAAATAGTGGGCGAAGGAATTGGTGTTTTAACTCTATTCAAAGTTCATTAAAGTATTTTCTAATCAGATAATTGTTAATAAAATGAATTTAATTGAACTGTAAGTTACTATTAAATTGATTTGACTGTAATTAATTTGTCTTTGAAAGAGGGCATTACTTGTGTGGGGAATTACTGAATGCAATCGATTCTGTGTATTGAAAACCGGTTTACAAATGAGTTTTATTTTTCTTACGTAACTTCAATCAAATTGAAAAATAATATGTAGTGAAAACTTTCTCATAACAAATTTTAACAAAAATAAGTCAAAATAATTTTCGCACAATTCAATTAAAGTCAATAGTCATAGAGAAAAGAATAAAAGGAAATAATAGTTTTCAAGAAATCTTATTTTCAAATTTTTGAGAGAAATCTTTTAGGGGATTAAAAAAAAGTTGTTTCAAAAAATTGAGTAATTTTAAAACTAAAATCTCGAATAATAGCATAACTTTATATCTGAATGTCTTCAATAAATCCACTCCTATTTCCCTTCACGTGTTCGTGACGTTAAGTTGGGATATACGCCTAATTTATCATTACACGCAAAACTAACTATAATTTCAATCATTTAATTAATTCTTGTTAACAATCATTCAACTGATTATAAACTTTAAAATAAGTTTAAAAATTCATTTTCAGATTAAAATCAAAATTTTCTGTATATAATTTCATGAAAAAGTTTTAAAATTTGTTTAATCGACAAAACATAAGGAGTGTTAACTGTATTTAGTATTGATTTACTTATATTTTATACATATATTGCATTACAAGCACTCAATGCACAAAAAGACTGAAAAAAGTTTTTCTTCTCATCACTTAATACTACGCAATGATAACAAAATTGCATCACTTTTCACAACATTATTGTTATTATTGGTCTAAGTTTTTAATACTTTTAATCAATAGATCATTAAATCCTTAAAAATCTATTGACCTTTAATTGTAAGTAAAAATCTATTAATTATTAATTAATTGTTTTCTTTTGTTTATAAATCAATTAATTTTCAAAAATGATTTAAAGTTTATTTTAATCGATATTTTCATTACTTTTTTCTCTTATAATGATATCATTTAATAGTGTTTTTGTCCATTTGTTGATCACGTGTTCAATAGTCTTATTAAATGTCCATTTTTTGAATGTCTTTCTATTCTTTTAAGACTTCAAAACTATTGTCTTTTTATTTTTGGTATAAATTATTAATTATTTATAATTATAAAAACTAATTATTTGCCAATAATTTAAACTATTTTTAGACTTATTTAACACTTAATTAATCGTTAAATAGTTTTAATGTTTATTAAAATTAATTTTCAATTCATTTAATTTTGAACTAATAATTGATTTTCTATTTATTTGTTTTGTTTTTCAGATATTATTGTTATTAAAGATTCACTTATTTTTCAAGAAAATTAATTTATTATTTGAAAAGAAGTGATATTTAAATGGATTTTAAATCAATTTTGTTTAACATTTACTGAAAGTTTTGGTTTTTAATTATTGTTATTCATTGTGTCGAAAGTGTTGGCAATTAATTGATTGGATTTTATGGCAACTAACTATTGAATCAAAAATAATAATCAATTTTATCGTTAATTAAGATTTAAATTGAATGAAAAAAATTCTTTTTTAAAGTATTTATCGTTGAGTTGAATCTCATTTGAATTGAAGTTTAAAATTGTTTTTCAAAAGTTTACGAATGAATATAAATGAAAAACAGATTTAATAATAATTGAGAAGAAAAGAAATGTTCAAAAATTGTTGACAAAAATAAGACTTAAAGACTAAACGATTAATAAAAATAAGAAGTTATTCAACGCAAAGACTAAAGACTTAATCAAACGTTTGAATCTCAATAAGTCTTTTGATAATTAAAATAATGGATCAATACTTGAACCTAAGCTCGAACGCAACTAAAACCCAGCCCTACGTCCGAATCGTGGAACAGCCGGCAAAATGCGCGCTAAGATTTCGGTACGAATGCGAAGGCAGAAGCGCTGGTTCCATACCTGGTTCTAACGCAACGGCAGATAATAAGACATATCCGACAATTCAAGTGTGCAACTATAGAGGCGGACAAGCAGTGGTTGTGGTGTCGTGTGTCACCAAAGACCAGCCTTATCGACCACATCCGCATAATCTGGTGGGAAAGGAGGGCTGCAAGAAAGGCGTTTGCACTATGGTTATCAACAATGCAGACATGATCTGCTCTTTCACTTCGCTTGGCATTCAATGCGTTAAACGCAAAGACATTGAGGACAGCCTTAAGCTCAGAGAGTCTATTAAAGTTGATCCCTTCAGAAGTAATTATCTATGCATTAATTGATTTATTTTTCTCCTTTGAATCGCTTCTAATTTTTTTTATCGATAAGTTTTCGTGTTTTCATTAAATGATTGGTTAAACTTTTTCGTTAACTTATTGGTTAATCCTTTTATAAATATTCATTGATAAGCGCTTTTTCTATCTGTAATCAATCAGTTCGCGTGTCTTTTTTAGATAGTTTTTTAATTGAATTATTAATTTGTTTTTCCTTTAAGCCAATTCTTTTTAGAACTCATTTATTGATTGACTTTTAATTAGTTTTTTTCGTCAATTAGTTATTGTCTTTTTTTAAGTTTTTTCTATTTAATGAATAATCGATTATTTACTTATTTATGCATTGATTTACAGCTGGTTTTAACCATAAATCTCAATCATCAAGTATTGATCTAAATGTGGTTCGACTTTGTTTCCAAGTTTTCATCGAAGGTCCAGAAAAGGAGAAATATACGGTTCAGTTGCCGCCTATCGTTTCGGAACCAATTTATGACAAAAGTATGTCTTTGTATCCATTTATCAATTTTGAAATATATTGAAAACAACAAATTGAATGCTTAATAATTAATTTGCTTTGAAAAACAGAAGCGATGACAGAACTGATAATAACAAAGCTATCGCACTGTTCGGCCCCTTGTAATGGAGGTAAAGAAGTGATACTTCTATGCGATCGCGTCACTAAAGATGACATTCAGGTCCGATTCTATCAAGAACTGAACGGTCAGTTGGTTTGGGAAGCGTTCGCAGACCTACAGCCGAGTGATGTTCACAAACAAGTGGCCATTTGTTTCCGAACTCCGCGCTATTTCAATGAAGGCATAACACAACCGGTTTCAGTGCAGTTACAGCTCAGACGTCCATCTGATGGCTGCCTATCAGAAGCGCGAGGATTTCAATTGTTGCCCAAAGAAGTAGATCCGGACGGGTTGGCCCGAAAGAGGCAGAAGATCGATGAGGGATGTCTCGAACGGTTCCTCAGAGAAAACAGTATTATTACTGGTGTGAGTGGTGTCTCAGGTATTGGAAGTACAGCTATTGTTGCGGCCAAACGAGAAGTCATTCATGTGCCCCGAATGGCAACTAATATTAAAGTAGGATTTTTTGCTTCAAAAGTTTTATTTTATTTTATTTTGATTTTTCATTTTATTTGATGAGTTCTTTCATCTCTTTATTATTTGATATTTATTTGTTATTTTCATTAATTTTTAAGTTTAATTCTGTTCTCTATTATTTCTATTCATTTTTTTCTGATTCCATTCTCTTTTTTATTGGTTTTTCGCTCAAAAATGACAAAATTTTTCTCAATTAATTGCTAATTAATCCAAAGAATTGTTCCTCAAATGGCTTAAATCGGGAAAACATTAACAATACTTTTACTTCTAATCCTGTTCTTCAATCAAATTTATGCTAAGATTTTCATATTTCTAATCAAAAACTATTAAAATCTAAATTAATATCATATTAATTATTATTAAAAACTTACCTTTAGTTATAAAAAAGTAATTTCTTAAATGATTAAACATTGATTTCATAAACAGTTGGAACCGATGACCACAACAACAGTGGATACTCAACAACTACAACAGATAACAGTGACTCCATGTCCGTCATCGACCACAACGTGGTCTACAATCGGAAACCAATTCATACCATTATCACAAGCATCGGAAACGCAATCATTTCAACAAATAAGACCTCAAATGGATGTACTTTTATCTCAAAATTACAGACAGAGTTCTCAGTTATCATCGCAATTATCGACACAAAACACAACTCAATCAGATTTCATTATTCCAAACACACAAAACGATGACTTAATTAATAAACTCTCATCAAAATCATACACAACATTGAATTCACTTCAGCCAACCGTTGATACCATCGATAACTCTGTCTTCACAGCCAATAACATCAATATTAATAGTAATACTAATAATAATAATAATAACATCACTGACGAAGTGATGGAAAAATTTGATTCTTTAGGTCTAGATATAGACACTTCTGAACTGTTAAGTGATATTAATTTCAATTCGATGTCAATCATGTCCGTTATGTTGGATTCGGGACCGAATCTCAATCTATCACTTAATTCTCGCGACAATTTGGTCTCAAGCACTTTACAAACACCACAACCGCTCGATTTAAACGAAGAATCGACTCGTAATCTAATGGCAAGTCCTCAACAAATGCAAAGATTACAAAACAAACTAATGTTTTTGGAAACTAATAATAATAACAACAATAACAATAATTCTAATAATAATAATAATAATGATATTCAACGCATGGATTAATTAAAGTATTTACTTAAGACAATTTTGAGCTGAATCTAAAGCCAAAAAAATGATTTATTTTCAAAACAAACAAGAGATTCGTTCAACAAATACTCAATTTAGTTGTTATTAATTTTTTTTTCTCTCTCTTAATCCAATTTTCATAAGTATTATAAACATATTGTGTAAAAGCTATTCATATAATTATTTTTGATGACATTTCAACTGTAATTAAGTTTATTTTAATTTTTTTTTCTTTATCTCTTTGATTCTCAAATACTTAATTTTTTTAACTAAACTTAAATTTTTGCTTCAATTTCATAAAGTTTTTTTTGGATTACATTTTATGACATTTTTTAATATTTAGTATCAAATTTTATTTTTGGAGAAGCAATACTTTTGAGCTCTATTTTCACTAACAAATGAATTTTTTTTAAACATTACATTCCGAGCAAACATTTTCGATATTCATTATCCATGAATTTTCAATTACTAATTAATTAAACATTTAATTTCACTATATATTCGTATTTTGTTAGCAGTATTTTTTTGTTATTATAAGTTTATAAACATATTTTATTTACGAATTAAATCAAATAAATGTAATTATGATTTCGATTAAAAGCATTAGTACTTTATTTTCATTAATTAAATCAAATATAGATATAAAACATTAAACTTATGCCAATTCCTTAATTAAAAGGCAGTTATTTCGCTAATTTTCGGACAAAATATTAGAACTTCTATGAGTTTCAAACGAATTTTCTTTGATATTAAACTGTTGGCAGCAAATAGTGGTCATAAAGTCCGAAAAAGAAATCCCGCGGGAATCGGGAATAATCAATTTGAATGCTGGACGGGATTCACGCAAAGTTGAAGCTCAAGATTTGTTAAATAAAAATTCTAGAATCAAGAATTTGAGGAAAATTAAACTCTTCTGAATATATTCTGAAAATATAATTTTAATTCGAAAATAATGACTGAAATAGTTATAAATTATAAGCAATTTTTTACTACAAATATATGAAATGAATTCCGTTTTGAATTCACTATTTTTTTACACAAGTTTTTCGCAGAATTGTGTTATTTTTGAACTGAAATATTAGTTAAATGAACGAAAAAGTGAAAAATATATTTAACATGTGCTGAAAATTAGTTATGTTTTAAATTTAAAGTTTATGAACTGTTTTTATGAATCAAAAGAACAGAAAAGATTTAAAGTTTTGAATTATTATTATTATAGTTGTACTTAAAGTGTTCGTTTCAGATAAATATTTAACAAAATTTTTTTTAAACAACTTATGAATTATTAGTCTATGTATACAATTGAAAGTTGTTTATCATGATATAAAAAAAACACTTTTTTCTTATTTAAAGATCAATTCAAATCATTCTTTGATTATTAAATTAACAAAAAATTCTTAAATAAGAGAAAAATTTTAATTAAATTTTCTAACAGTCAGTCAATTGAGTGTCCCATAAATAAAAAGTGTATTATTTGACAGAAGGAGAGGGAAAAAAATTCAAAAGTCTCGAAAGAAATTGTTATAATAATAATAGTTTTCATCTTTTTATCGAAAATATATGAAAAAAAAATTTGTCTCAATAATGATATAAAGTTTAATCTGAAATTTTTCTATTATCTCATAATTAGAAAACAATTAGAACTTTTTAATTAATTATCGTAATCATCGTCTTCGTCACCGATTTGTTTCAATTTTGCTAATGTTGTGTTTGATGTTGACGTACAGCCAGTTAAGACACTCGAGTGATTGGACAGCGATTCAGAATAAAACATAGGATTATTAACACTAACACTACTATTATTACTATTAATATCATTACGACTTTCAATATTACTATTAATTAATGGATCACAAGTATTACTAACAACTTGTGGCGAGTCTTCGTCTTCTTCGTCGTCGACTTCTGTGTCTTCATCTTCTTCTTCCTCTTCTTCTTCTTCGTGTTCTTCTTTAAGAGATGATAATGAAATTTGTGACTCTAATGGTCTTTTTCGTGGTCGACCGCGAGCTCTGACAGTAGTGGCAGTTGCGGTCGAAGACGTGGTTGAAGTGGATGTCTTGTTTTGCGATGTCTTCCTCTGTAGTCGCGGTGCAGCCATTTGTATGCCTGGAGTGACACTTCCCTCGTCTTCTTCATCGCCAGTTGGGTTCACGTCTGGTATGGTTTGAGCTAAATCTCGAAGAAACTGGAACTCATCGTTGCTTAATATCGATGTCTTTCTGTTAAATACAATTTTATTAAAAATTTTTTATTAAATTTTAATTCAATGATTGATAAATCATTTGTTTATAACTAGAAATAGTTATAGAGTTTATAATTAATAAGTTAAGACCTTTTTTCTGTTAAAGTCATCAGTTTTTTGAACTAATTTACGACTGAAATAGTGTTCAAATATTTATCTCAATTGAAGAAAAGTTTTTTTCAAAGTTTCAATTAATTAATAATTTAAAAACTTATTAATTAATCGCTACTAATGGTTATGACTATAGATTGAAATCAAAATATTCAAAAACTAATTGTAAATCAATTCAAAACTTATTATCGTTTAGTTTTCTTATCGATAGAAAACTATTTGTTTCATAACTTTTTACAGAAAAAAACTCTCAAAAAACATTTGAATAAATAAATTAAATGATTGACAAACATATGATTTGGTGTTAAAGTTCTTGCGTTTCGACTTCGAGTCACATCAGATGACGAACGAAGTAATGACGCCACGAATATCTCCAGAGCTTTAGCTATAAATCAATTAAAAAAACAACAAAATTAAAAACCAATTAATCATTAAAGTGAAAACTTCAAAAAACAAAAACCACAACAAAAATACAAAACAAAAAACTATTTAAAAAAATGTTTGACTGCAAAAAAAGTGCTAACAAATAATGATTGGGACGACTTGAGCCACTTTTCCCACTTCTTCGTCGGTTTGCATTATTTTCTTAATCCTCGCGGGAGGAAAACGACTGTTATATTTCTTCTTCTTTGACGGCATTTCTCTCTTTTATTTTCAATTAATTTTCGGCTAATTATTGAAAAACTCCACAAAAACTAAATTATTATTTATTTATTTTTAATAATTTTTAAAACAATTATCACTAAAACTGATAGAAAGATATCATTAAATAATAATAAATATTATTATTTATTATTTTTCGCTTTAATTTATTATTAATTAATTAATTATTTAATTGAATGAGTTGTTTATTATTTAATTTATTTTCAAGGATCGGTTAAAATACTGATTATATGATTAATAATAATAAATAGTTTGTTGTGATTAGTGTTGAAGTGTTCACATTATAGCCGATTATCGATTTCTCGCTATTTTCTCGCAATTCAATTGTCGATTATATCTGTCTTTGCGGTATTTTTGAAATTATGATCCGATAACAACCACCTTATCAATAATAACAATCAGTAATTCTTGAATTGATTATAGTTTAGACCAGGATTTCAATAAATTAATAATAAAAGTTTGAAAACCAATTAAAAGAAAAATTTGATTTAAAACTTTCTTTAATCTTAAAGTTAATTATAATTCTTAAGGCAAAAACAGCACAAAATTAAAGAATAAGAACCATATGTTTTGTTAGAAATAAATGACACAATTTTTCGCTTTCAGAATAATGTAGAAAATAAGGGCTAAAATCTTATATGAATTTTATGTGTTATTATCGCCTATGGATTGAAATCAATGAAGTTTTGATAACTATTCAAATGAAAAGCATGTTTTTGCAATTTTTTTATACTATCTCTTATTTCCAAAAAATAATTCAAAGCTCTTACACATAGAACTAAAACAAAATAAATTTTCAATTCAATTAACTTTAATCAATGCATTTCAGTTTAATATATGAGGATTTAGAGGAAACAAGTGGGACGTGGCATCCCGTGAGGGATCGACATTGAAAAAAATGTTGAGGCATTTGTAGGCCAAAAAACACAATTTAAAGAAGACATTAACTACCAAAATAAATAACCAGTAGTGCCAACTCAACCTAACCTAAGTAAGGATACGTCAGGTCGCGGTAGTTGTTAAACATAAAAGTCGCTAAGGATTTTTCAAAAAATAAACAAATTTTAAGTCATAGAATACAATCATTCACTAAATAGTGTCAAATATGATTTGCTCATAAATTTCAAAGTTCCTCAACTTCTAATATCATTAAATGCATGAAAATTCAAAAAAATATGCATATAAGTGAATATATGAACACTTTTAAGGTCCTCACTAAACAAGCCCAATCATAAGAATCATCAATACCTTCGTCTGGATAGAAAACGTTTTTTAAAGCAGTTTCGAGATTCTTTAAGGACTCTTGCAAGACTACTTTAGGAAGTCTTAGTGATCGTAGACCTCCCTTTTGAGCTTACAATGTATATCATGTATTTTTATTCAGCGTATATAATTTGCAAAATTGTATAAATTTTTATAAACTCAAAATGGGCACGGGAGACACACATATTCTTAAATAACTTTTAAAGACCTTTAAAATGACATATCACTCATTAAGATCCGCCACTTACATCTGAAAACTCTCCTTGTTAGGACTCTTAGAAGACTCTTTGAAGACTTTTTCAACGCATTATTTAACGAAACGCTTTGTAGAAATTTTTCACTAATTTCTAATACACATAAACTATGAAACAATATTTTTTATTAAGTTAGTTATGGAATGAATGTAAACAAATATGTGTTTTTAAATCTACCATTCTTTTTTTGAAATTAACTTTGAAGAAATTCATCTTAAAATGGAAACTAAATTGAATACTAATAAAGTATTATTTAATAAATTAAATGATTATTTTAAGCATAATATTAGAATATCGTTAATAAATCAAAAAATTTTGATTATTATTACAAAAGATGATAAGTTTTATTGCATTGATATTAAGAACGAAAACATTCCGTCTTTTATCATAAATAATGACAATTCAGTTATAGATTCGATGATTATTAAGGATTTGAGTTATAAACAAATTATTGACATCAAAATAA
>JAQIWZ010001140.1:0-13378 GCA_034697245.1 Malaconothrus monodactylus
CTCTCTCTCTCTCGCTCTCTCTCTCTCTCTCTATCTCTATCTCTATCTCTATCTCTATCTCTATCTCTATCTCTATTTCAACTGTAATTCCATTGAAAACATCTAATTAGTTATTATGATTACATTAGACTTCATTTAAATTATAAAACTTTGGAATTAGTTTTTCTCAATTCTTTGAGGAAAACGAATTAAGTTTTCTAATTATCTTATAAATTGGAAAACATAGTTCTGAATTTGAGGCACACTTTTATAATAGGCTATACTCTAAGTATTTTGAATAACTGAGTTATTAAATTAGTTGAACGTAATCTCTATGAACTAATACTCCGAGCGCTGATTTCCAACTTTAATGACACAAATATAGAATGTTATACATAATAATTATCTCATTGTTTGCTGTTATAAAATAAACTTTTATCATATGTTACACGTTTCGGGTAATGAATCCCTTAACTCATAATGAGACACAAAATCGTATTTATTTTTCTTCGAAACATAAATCAATTAAAGCACTCTTGAATCCTATCAATAAAATTAAATTATCATTAGTTTTATAAATGATTGAAATGATTATAAACATCATTGAAAAGATTTCATTTATAAGAACTTGAGTTTTACTTTCATTCATGTCTAAGAATTTTTAGATTTATTTTGATTATAAATTTTTTCATATAAGAACCGAATTTTGAATTTTGTTAAGCTTTGACGTGTGTTCTCAAAAATCTATTGTTAATCTTAACTTAAACTTAACTTCCATTAATTGATCATAATTTACAAATTTAAATATCGAAAGTTAAATAAAATTGTTTAAATTATTTATTTATCAAATGTTAAATTATTCTAAATCCATAATAGCATCGCTTTTAGAAGCGGTGTCACAAATAGTAATATTTAAATCATTAAAAATGAATACATAAAATCTTTACTGTTTTTAAATATTTTGATTCTGTAAACCTTCAACTTTTATCCTAACAATTTTTTTAAATTCTTAATTTATGACTCATTTTCATCAATAAATAACTACAAAATTTAGTATAAAGAATACAAAATAATAAACTTGATTCAAAATATTCAATCGACCGCTGGTCTACTGAAGATTGCATTCTTTGTATCCAACATATACTCAAATCAATACCAATTTCCAGTCATAAAGAAAATTTACTGCAGCGATACTACAAAAGGAAACCATTATTTAGTTGTCGTTATTACTAATATTTCCAACTTATTCACTAACGTTTCCTTTAATGGATTCCAAATAATCTGAAATTTATGACGTCTTATTATATTCTCATAATAGTTATGTTGAATAACACGATTTCCAATATCTGAAAATCTTTGTTAACACTATTTGGCTCTATATTATATTGAATGTAATTTTGCAATAAATCAAACAAATGAAAATTCTTATAAAACTATTGAGGAATTGCGTGCATCAGATTTTAAATTCTGATGACCTCATAAACAAGAATTGTTTTTTAAAAACTTGACATTGACTTATAAAGTGTTTTTAAAACCTTTTCAAAATAAAATAAATAGTTAAGTTAATTTTTTTTTAAGTTTTCAACAATGTTATGAAATTTTTATATTACTTCTAAAGCTTTATGAATTTTTTAAAACACAATGAATTTTGAGTCAATTAAAAAATTATTCTGCGAGAAACCAGCAAAATATAAGTGCAGACACTCCTTAGTGCACGAATTTAAAGGTCATAATTTAAAAAATATTTTTAATTGAAAAAAAAAATTTTTATGTAGGCGTTGAAGATTGCATTCTTATAAATTCACTACAATCAGAAATAAAATTGTAGAAAATATATTAATAATAATGAATGATATATTGATTTTTTACGGATTTAAAATTTTAATATAGTAAGTTTTCCTTTTTTTCTTTTTTCCTTTTATTACTAATAACCTGAGTTGCATTTGTATTGAAATATTCAGTATAAATGAACTATTTTCAAAATTGCATTCCATCGAAATCGATTAATAATAAGAAATAAATAGTTGTTTTAGAATTAAAGCAAAACCATTTGGTTGAGGATATTCTTCAAATGTCGAAAGTCTTGGATATAAACTATTGATAAAAAGTCTTCATCAAATGACATTCATCTGTCAAATGAAGAGAAAATATTGACAGTGAATGACTAACAAGTGTAATGACTTTCGAAAACATATTAGAAAAATTTCATATCCTGAAAAGGTTAAAAACAGTTTTTGCAGCCTTTGATACCTAATCAGAAAATTATAAGCTCTCTATTTAATGATTAAGTTTAAGTTTTAATGTCATATCAGATATCTATAAATCGCAAATTTATTCCATAAACTTAATTATAGTAATAGATTTAAAAAAATTATTTGCTTAAAGCACGAAATAGATTTAATTAAATATTATTGCATTGATTTTTTGCCGATTACTTGACTATCAGATATTTAAAGCAATAAACTTAGACTTACTTAAAGAAGTGATAACTTAAAAGTTAAGCCATTTAGCCCTTAAAACTAACCATTTTTTGAAAATATTTTTCGATTTTTTTTTAAATCAACAAAAAAAACTTTATTATCGAAATAATATATTGCAGAGAGTTTAAAATATGAAAATAAATTTTGTTATTTATGTTTCAAATGATTTACTTATGGTATTGCTTTTATTTCCCAAGCTTTCCAAAAGTTTAAATGAACAAAAAAAATTTTGAATGCTTTATGACTCAAATTTGTGCAAAGAATATAAAACTTTAAAAGCTTTTTTATCTACGCTTTTTGAATTCTAATATGTAATTTAAATCTATTTTTTATTTTGAATTCTAGAAAAAAATTAAAGATTTTTATTTTAACTATTGACAAATTGAGAAACTTGTATTCAAATAAAGGTTTTGAAAGAGAACTTGAAAGTTATTAAAAAAATTCATAATCAAAAATAAATAAACTAATTACTGATAAATACATTGATACTTTTGGACTTTCATACGAGAACATCATTTTTGTAAAACAATAGAAATTGTTTATGAAGTCGTTTTTTTAAAATACGGAAATAGAAAATAAATGAGAGCAAAAGAATGCATTACTTTCATCATTAATAACGGATAAAAGCAGATAAACGATGCACTAAAAGTAGTTCTCAAGTTTTTATAACATTACTATTTTTCACAAGATTTTACAAGTTTTTTGAAATCATTTTGAGAATAAACTTAAGAATTAATGAAGTTTCTAAAGTTTATTTAGGAAATGATTCAAAATTGCAAAATTTTGTCATTAATTTTGAAGTTTACCTCAAACTACAAGATTATTAATGTTGTTATTTACCTTTAAATTAATGTAGTTATTAAGTTAATTGAGTTATACACTTTTCAAATCAAAAGTTCACTCTCGAAAAAAATATTTGTTTTCTATCATAGCTAAAAGTTATTGAGCAGTTATTGCTTTATCATTTGAATTAAGTTAAGTATTTTGCATAAAAAATTGTACAATCAAATGTTTCAATGTTTGAGTGCGCACTCATTTAAAGGATTCATAATATAAAAATAATTTCTCATAATCTATTCTTCAATAATATTTTAAGGTTCATTTTGATGTGAAATTTCTCAATAGACTGAATATAAGAATAGAGACTTAGTCTAAATTGAACACATTTCACGGATGACAAGTCCTGCTTAATATTATTCAAGAGAAAATTTTTTTGAAAATAGACATTAATTGTGAATTAGGGACATATAATAACTTAATGATTTATACAAAGAAACTTTAACTTGCGAGCCAAATGTTTTTTACAAGACTTCGCAAGTCATGTGTCATAATATTAGAACTTTGGCAGAATTTTTTTCATACGAGATATCATTAAAAACGATTTATCAAATACTTAATAATATAGCAACAAATCTCAGGACATGAGTTCTTGTGAGTACTATAACATTAGATATAAAGTTAAGCTTAATATCACTAAAAGTTACACGACTTCCTAAATCGTGATATTATTATGCGTTTCAAATCACTATTTATTTCACACTTCATAACCCTAAATGTCTGAATAGATTAAGATTTTTGCTATTCTAATAATTTTTTTGTTCTGTTTCGCATCATTGAAAGTGAGAAATAATCAGTAATCAGTTTCATTATGAAAGCGGACGTTGTCATAGACTTCTGTCATCAATAAAATATTATTATTGATTATTTGAGCAGAAAATATTGGCTTATAGACAAATAAGTCAAATTCCTGAGCCTAACCAAACCTGAATCATGAACTTTTAACAAGTCAAATAAAATCATTATTAGATTTCAAGAGCGGTAATGTCAATATTTTTTGCTTAGCCTTATGTCAAATGGTGTTCGATAGGATTGAATACTACTATATGTTTATGGTGTATTAGTTACGCATAAACTTATCAAAAAATGAAAATGAGTCCATAATTATGATGATTAGAAAATTTCTGCATAAAAATGTAATTAAAAACAATGATTAGTGGTTAGAGTTAATATGAAAGAAAAAATTTCAATTCCGGTGAATAAGTTTGAGATTTAATATAGTAGTTATTTTGATAATCAATAAAGAAAATATTTTTATTTGAAGTAATTTCAATTAGTTATCTTAAATTAAATCATTATTCAAAAGATACATATCTGGTCAAAGAACTAAATAGTTTCGGCTTTCATCAAAATATGTCTTTCCATAATTTATTAATTTATTATACTGGATAAAATAAATTTGAAAATAATTTATAGTTTTACAAAAATTTATGCAGATATCAAAGTGAAAAAAATTCATCAAAATTCAATGAGGAAATTCAAGATGTATTTTATTCTCTAATGTTAGACACTATGAATAGTAAGAGAGATTTTTGTAATGACTTTTGATTGTAGTTGTTATCTGTATATATATATAGTTATATATAGTTGTTGTTATCTTTTTGAACAATCTCGACACAGGAAAAACAATAATTTCAAAAAATAATTGAATTTTCAAGTTTAAAAAAAATGAAATATAAAAGCTTTTTAAAATTGTAAAGTAATTTAATTCACGAAAATATAATAGTTTGAATTTACATTTAGACTAGAGATGTCGGCATAAAAGTTGCGTAACAACAATAAATGCCTGCATCATATCGTTGAACACTCACACTATACCGAATACAAGAATAAGACGAAGCACTTGTGTGTAACAAACTCTTCAATCATTTTTCATTCAAGTCATTATGAGAAAGTCGATAGTCTTCATGCGGACAATCTGTCATCGATCATAAATGAATGATCCATCAATTTTTTAGGTTTTAGGCTTTATTGATCTTCAAGTTGATGTTGATTGATGTTCAATTATACCAAACAACAATTTAAAAGCTAAATCTCAGATTCGTCTATTTGTCAAATTTTTTAGATGACTTCTCTTTTGAAACTTTGTGCTATCTATTGTTTTAAAATTTTTTATTCTTTTCTCTGTCACTTGTCTGAATCCTAAGACAAACAAAATAAGACACTATTTTTTCATTTAATGGCTCATTTTGTGATTTCCTATCAAAACAGATAGGAGTTTGAAGAAAACAATTACCAGTCGTCCAGTGAAATCCTTCATCTTATAAAGTATAAGAAACTCACAGATATTAGAAAAATAATATCAGGCTTATTACAGGAAAAGATTAGATAACTTTAAACTTAAAAAATAACTCAAAATTATATAACTTTTGAAAAACAACTCAAAAAATTTTTCTATCTTGAAATCTGTTCTAACTGTTATTGAAACAGATGTTTAGATTCTCATAATTTTATAACTTGTTAATAGTTTTGATTTCGTTCGAATTATGTTATTTTCCTTTAAATAGTCCAAAAAACTAAAGTCTTGTCATTAATGACTTGACACACATTTAATGAACGAAAAGATAAATTAACTGAATAACCATTAAAAGTAATCTATGGTTGAGATCGCAAATCAGTCGACTGTCCAAAATTAGGCGATCTTTATTTTTTCTCTTAAGGCAAATTCTTTCAGACCATAAATTTTTTTAATCTGTAAAAACTTCAATTTACTTCTTCACAATTCATAGTCACAGGTTTTATTAATGATATTTGTCTCACGAATTTTAGTTTAGTTTATGTTTCAAAGCAATTAATTTACATAATTTCCATAAAGTCTTAAATATTGTCATTTGAGTATCAAAAACAACTTTCTTATGCATTTCAAATGAAAATAATAAATCTCTCTGTTTATTGATGACTTGAGCTCAAAAGTTGGACATGAAAGGGGTATAACTTATTGAAAAGTGTCATTCTCTTTAAAATATTAATTGCAAAAGTATTTCGAGAAGAATCAACATTGCATGACATTAAACATGTTAATGATTCTAAATTCTTCTTATATTTGAACCTTTACCTCATCCCGAAAATGGAAATTTCTTAAGTCAAAATATTTTAAACATTTTCATGTTTAACATTGAGTCAAAAATTTCAAATCCAACAATTAAAAAATAATATAAACATTAAGGCCCGTATGCACAGAGAGTTTTAAATCTGGTTTAAGTCTAAACTCGGTTTAAGTTTTTTGATATGCATAGGATTTAAAACCATTTTTCAGTTTTAAACCTGGTTTTAGACTTAAACCATGTCTAAAACTCTCTGTGCATACGGGTCTAAGTGAATAAAGTATTTATCTCAAAACAAACTATTAATTTTGCGAAGAATGTTAGTTCAATATTGATATTTAACTGAGAATATTGAATACTATTACTGAATATAAACTTTTCACACTCTTTCCTTTTTTCAATTACTAGCTATTCTCTATTGTAATATTTTACAACTTTTCGCAAACTTTTATAAAACCACTCATTTAAAGGAAGATAACAATAGAATGAATGTATTCACATTTAGTTCATTGAATCGTTAATATATTGTTAGATATGAGAAAAAATTATCATAAGAAAACTGCTTCAATGATAACTCATTATTTTGTATTACTTCATGAAAAATAAATAATTTGTGTTTTTTGTCATAAATAATGCATAAGCCTTTTTCAATTGTTGAACTTTATCTAATTTGACACAACTTTGTTTCTTATAGTTATCTTATTGTTTGTTTAGTGATTTGGATGAAAAGTTGTAATTACTGTCATTGAAAACTCATAAAAGCGTATCCATTATTATACGTGATATTCATAGACCATAGTTTAGTATTTATTAATTATTCAGTAATTAGTAATCGCTCATCAGTGAGTGGTATGAAAAATAAAATTACAAAAAATATACCATTTTATGGTTTAATATCCAAACACACTTTAGTTAATCGTAATTTTTTGTATAATTAAACAGTTTTTTTCATATGAAAGTCATAAAAACTGCTAAAATAAGGCAAGTCTTGAATCTAATTAATCATAAAGCTTTTCTTTTTTATTCAATCAATTTTATTAAGTGTTTTTGTCTGCAGTTTATCTGAAGAGTTAATTACTTATTTAATTTTATTTTTCCTTAATTTAATTTCAAATAATCCAAATTTAGATAATTCAGACTTTTTCTTATGAAAGCATAAGAATAATAAAATGTAATTTTATTCTGTTTATAATACAAATTAAAGAAAATAATTTCTGAATTTGAATGAAATGTAATGAATAAAATATAAATGAACTTCAGAAATAATGAAACATCATTTATTAGAAGAAAACTGATTCGGAGAATTTAAGGAACAAAACTTTTATTCACGAACTTATCTTTTTCTTCGCTCAATCAAAATAAGAGCTTTTCGGAAAAAAATCTAAATCGAAAAAAAATAAAATAAAACGATTTTTAAGACTTGCTGTTCATTAAACTCTTTGCAATATTTTATATTTTCTCGATTGATGTTTGAAAAGTAGGGAATTCCCGAAATCCATTCACTTTTTTCTTTTAACATATGAAATCTCACCATAAATTCATAGCCCAGAGGAAAGCAGACAATGTGTCGGATATGTGAGCATTTATTATATCGTCAACTCATACCTAATAGGACTACTTTTGAATTGGACGACTTCTCTTTTTTATTGCGAAACATTAAATCACGAGGGATTAAAGAAAAAGAAATGTAAACTATAGCGTCTGTGTCTGTCATCAAGTTTTCGCATTCCAGAAATCGAGTATCTATTAAGAGAATGTATCGTTCTTTGATTTTAATTAGTTTTATTTAGTTTTTTTGTATATCATTTTATAATCAATATCTGTTTGTCTTTTAGGTTTAGATAAAAATGCAAACGTTTTGTAGCTGTCAATCAAACTTTTTGAAAAGTTTGCGAAACTTATTCATTACATATTTGTGTAGAACATGTTTCTCTTTGAAAAGATTTATACCTAATTATCAATCATTCAAGAATCAAATTAAAGAATTTTTTCGAATTTTTTACTAGACATTTATCAATTTATCCCTCTCTCCAGATTATTGAACCCTTTTTAAAAATCGTTTGATTTTAATTTTGGACACTTATTCTAAATCAAAAGTTTAAAAACTTTATAAAATCAAAAGTTTTAACTTAAAAAAAAGCAAAATTTAAAACAATAGAGTTCAAGAGCGAGAAACATGAATAAGAAAATTTGAAGTAAGAAAATAGGTGTGCCTCTCGTGGTATTCGGAGGGGAAAACTTGCGCAACAGTAGAGATACTTTTTGTTGAGTGGGGGCTGGATTTTGAAAAGGGTGTACAACACTATAGCTCTTGTAGTGCAAGTTTTACTATCAGTCAAACTAACTTTAGTAAAGCATAGACCAAAATTTAGCTAAATTGAGAGCTTTTTAAAGCTCTTTCTGAATTGATGCGATTCTTTATTTTTATCAAATGAACAATAAACCGAAAAGTGTACTCAAATATTTTGTGTCATTCGTCAAATTGAATTTCAAACTTTTGAAGAACTCATTACTACTAAATGATGAGCAGAAACGACATCTACTTAATTATTAATGCCTTAATTTTCATTTGTATTTCCAATATTAATGGAATAATTGCTGAAGAAATCGGTAAGTTTTATGAAAATAATATAAATTTTTATTGATTTTATAAATTAAACTTATCAAAAAAGTTTTATCTCGAGAAAAAAAAGTTAAAAAAAAACTTGAGAAAAGATATTCAACCAGATTATTGAAGTCTATGCAAACTTAGTTCTTATATACCACTAATGATTTCTTAGTCCTGTAATGTATTGCAGGTTATGCTTAACTTTAGAGTTTATAAAGTTATTCAATACAAACTTCTATGATATACTCGTATTGAATCTACTTTATAGACAAAGGGCCGTACAGTTTATATAATACCTGTTGCAAAGCTAACAAACATTTCTTAATACATTAGCCCCAAGAATGGGCTTCTTTCTGATGTCTTTGAACTGATGAATATTTTCTTTATCATGAGTGACATTTCAATACAATCTAGTGTTATATCACTAATAGGAGCCCAAAACAACAATTTTATTGCACTAAAACTGCTTATTATATTTTAGTTATTACTTTCACAATAATAATAAATATTACTTTAATCATCAAAATTGATTGCTTAAAGCTAGAAATTGTTGTATTAATCGTTTGAAACATGTTTATTCAATTAGTATTTGTGTGATTTAATGACTTATAATCAAGCATTTTGGTTGTAGAAAAAACTGCTAATCATTAGGTAAGGCTTTTGATTGGAAGTAATTTTCTGTAATTTAAGCCTTAGGCAATCGTAGGGTTTCTCGAAAAAGTAACAAGTTATGAAAGTTACTGCACTAATACACCAGTTCAGTGCTAGTGCTCTCTTATTTATTCTTAATTTTATGGTTAGCAAAATAAAGAGAAAAAAATTATAAACTTTCGATTGTTTTCGATTATTTATGAGCCCATTAATAGTAATTTTTGTAATTATATAATAATAAAATATTATTATTAATTTGTTTTTCGCAGTACTTCGAAAAACGTGAATTCTTTTTGATCCAACAATTAATGTATGAAAAAAAATTTAAATTCAAATTAGCAAACATTAAAATTACGATATGATAGAGTAATAAAAATGTTTGTGACCTAACATTATCTCAACTCTTAATTTATTATAAGTGTTTTAACGAATTCACGACAAAACATAGACTAAGAACACATGAAATAACTACAAAACTTAAACATTCAGCAGACATCCTATAAATCAACTGAAGGTGTGATATCTTTTGCTTATTTAAGCCTATCAGTGATATCGTCTATGTCTGACTCGAATCTCTGATCATTGTCTGACTCGGAATTAGCATTAAGTAAAAACACAGAACTTGTAGTTTAAAAGTTATTAAAAAAAGTTACGATAAGTTAAAAGTTTAAAACATTGAAATATGTTTTGTAATAAAACGACTTGAGATCACAAATCTGTTTGAGTACTAAAATCTTACAAATAAAATAAATAATTTTTGAGAGTAATACCACACAAATAAAAAAGAGTAAAAAATCTTAAGGTATTTGACTTGCAATTACAAACCCATATATTTTTAAACTTTACATAAAAGATGTGAAAATATTTCAGAGAATGGTTCAAAAATCTATGAAATAATGAATAAAAAAATAAGTTTTGAGAATATTTTGCTACAAGCAACTAATTAGAAATATTCAAAACGATTTCACAATTTTAAGTACGGCTTTCTTCAAAACCCTTTTCAAAACCCTTTGAAATTGTTAGACACGAAACCTTATGAGTATTTTGAATACAACTTATTTTTATTTATTTCTTCCAAACTTCAAAATGAAAATAACTTTATGAAAATAACTTTAGAGCTACTTTATTGATAGTCTGCACCTAATGAGTAGTTTGAGCATAACTTCCTTTGAACTAAATTATTTTCTATACATCTTTGAATTTAAGAAAGTTTGAATCAACTGATTTGAACTCATCTGATTATAAGGTTTAGATTTGATTCAATAGAAGAGTATTATATAAGAATAATTGAAAGTAAGTTTATTTATGGTTTATAAACATTCTTTGACTACAACGTGAAACACAAGTTTAGAGATTTGAATGCGTTCCCATGAGAAATAAATTCGTGGGTAAAACTTAAATTTATTGATGAAAAATAGTTGTTTACAGTCCATATTCCAAAACAACATAATATCATTAAGTATTTTATTACATGAAATTAAGTGTCACTTCACAGACATCAATTACTTCAAAATGAATCATGCTTTTCATTCTCTGCTTTATATCAATTCCTATAAATTTATTATAAAAAAAGTGGTTTCGTATAAATACTGAACAGAGAATCTACAATTTTGTGACTTCTTGCTCACAGTTTTTTTTCTAACATTTCATAATAGGCGTTGAAAATATTAATCATTAGCTCAATTACAGACCAAATATTGTATAAGTATTATTAGTGAAGTTTTCTACTATTAAATTATTCGGTGATCAGATCTAACCCTCAAGAATAAGAGTTCTGAAAATGCCTGTTCGTGAAAAAAATTGAAAGATTTATTTGAGAAATTTATGAAAACGCCTAAAAACAATATTTTATATTAAGTTAGAATTAAAATTATATGTAAGAAATTATTGACTTACCTTAAGCTTAAAAATTCCTGCTTTAGCTCACGCTGGGATGTGATAGATTTCTGTATTGATTTCAGCAGAATCGGTGATTCTAATACTAAATTTGCCAATTAGTCATTATTTTCTATCGTGAAGTTTGATCTTAATTGATATTTGAAATGATATTAAATAAATGATTGCCTCAAAATATAATTGATTGCTATATACAACATAGTATTATGTGTTTGATGAATATGTATTCAACATGAATCATGTCTTCTATAACTTATTTTTATTTGACTTTAAGTTTAAGTTAAAGGAAAGAAACTTAATCCCAAACATTAAGATTAAGAAAAATAAATATTATTTACTTGACTTAAGGAATTATTGCAATAACTTTGACCCTAAATGACCGATTTTATAAGTAATAACTGTTTGTGTATCTGTTAGTGCGTAACATCAATTGCAAATTCAATCTTTCGGCAGACACTCGACCTCTAGAACAGACAAAAATGCTCTCAAAATGCTTTAAAACTCATCGCTATTACTAAAAACTAGCCAACAATTGCTGAGAATTTTGCTGTTCAAGAGTAGCATTTTTTAAAGTGCTATTGTGTTCGTTTACAATTTAAACTTTTTTGTGCCACAACTTAGAAGAGGTGAAAATCATTTTATTGATAATATGATTCAGTTATAATAGAAAAGATTCATATCATTCAAGCTTCAAATGATTTATGCTTTTGTCAAATTCAAAGTCAAGGGTGGAATTCTGGCATTTAATTTCCTTTTGATTAATAGACACTCTATAGAAATAAGTCTCTCTCTCTTTCTTTCTCTCTCTCCTTAATTTAAATCTCTTATATGACTTCGAAACTGATTTTTTAACCTTTGATATACCTTTCGCTATATTTGATACGCTTTTTTCTTACTGTATTCAAAGTTAATGCATATTTAAGTACTAGTTTTAAATGCATAGCTTTTAGCAGAGAATCGATTGCTTCGAAAAAAAATTGATTATAAGCTATCATTTTAAAGCAACAATAGAGTCGACCTCATCATTGCTCAAAATCTTCAGAATATACTTTCTCTTGGCTATGAAGCTATTAATGTATATTCTTTTTGAAGCCGTTAAACATACAAAACATGCATATTTTTTACTTTCTTTCCGCGTCTCTCATTCTCACTAACCGTACACTCCCTCACAAACTGATATTTAATGTCATTACTCTTCTCGCGTCGTATTAATGATGGTTTTCTTCCGTGAAAAAGTTTCATGACTAAAAATTAACTTTTGTTGTTAGCAACAAAATAAGAAGCGGCACTGTTTTTATCTTTTAAACTCGAACTCTATCAGAATGTCATTATTTGAAAAATGCGATTTCATCTGTTATGATAGAAAGCGTTAGTTCAAGTTTTTTTAACGAGTTTAGATTTCTTTGTTTCGTTTTCCTTATATATTATATTAATCTTTGAACTGAAAACTTGACTAATTTGAACAAAACTCAATTGGCTATTAATAAAATAAGTGATACCTCCTGTGTCTATAATCTATCACTTGCCAACATCTCCAACAATATCTCCACCAATATCTTTGCTTAAGGCGCCGTAAAAACGAAAAGACATATTGTATTGCATGCGTTTTATTTCATATTTTCTTTTGACATGTTTTCTTAACGACCAGTTTTGATGAGAGGATTTATTAAGATTCACAAACTTTTTGTTTCACATACTTGTGAATTCATTCATGCATTTATATAACTGAGCCTATAATTATATTTTCACACAAAACAATAACGAAACTTGAATAGAAATAAAGAATATATAACGATATTAACAAATCTTAGGATTTGTTTCATAGGAGAAAAAAGACGAGAAGAGAGAGAGAGAGAGAGAGAGAGAGAGAGAGAGAGAGAGAG
>JAQIWZ010001141.1:0-13372 GCA_034697245.1 Malaconothrus monodactylus
GTATTGGTATGAGAGATAACTTGTTTCAATTATTAAGCAAAAACTTTAGTGACTTTTTTCCAAAATCATCGCCATATGGAGTCATTCAATGAAGCTATTCGTTCGCTCGAACAAACGGGAAAACTCGAACAACTAAAGAGAAACTACTGGTATACAAAGTGTTTGAGCAATTCGTTAAATGCAGAACTTGATAACAATTTAATGAATGCAAAACTTGATAACAATTCAATGAATGCAAAACACAATTCCATAACAACATTAGGTCTCATATTATGCGCTCTTATTTCCTTTGTTTTATTTGATTGAGAAATATTCTTATAAGAATTTTTTAATACCTATATTAGTTTTTCAATTCTCTATTTCCTTTCCATTATTATTCTGTTAATGAATAGTGAGCGAAATAAATAATTAATTTATGTACTTTTTTGATAGAGAGAGTGATTTAAAATTTTCAAACAATTCTTTCGTTTAGAGCGATAGCAATAAAAATATATGACTTTCAGTATCTTTATGTTAAAAACCTACTGAATAATTTCCGATAGTTTGAAATAAACATCATTATATTACTGCTTATTAAAGACAATATAATTTATAGAATCATTTTTTGTCCTAATGTTTGCAAATTTCAACTTAAGAAAAGTCACGTCTTTTTAATCTTGAAAACAAATTTTAAACAAAATAAAATGAATGTCACGAAACATTTTTAAAACATGTGACGATATTTATCAAAAGAGAAGAGAGGGCTATAATTAAGTTTAATTTAAAAGCTTTCAAAGTCTAAACTTTCAGTTTTATTATTAAAACTATTTATAAATCCAGAATTTCATAACTTTTTACCCTATTTTGAAAGATTTTATTTTATAAAAGCGATAGCACTGAAGCCTATGTCCTCAAAATCACAAACCAAATGTTATTCAAAGCCAAAGACATGTCAATTTGTTTAAGAAGTAGAAGAGTTGACAACTAAAAGAAATAAATTCATTATCTAAATGAGAGTCAAGTTTTTGCCCACGAAATAACTGTCAAAACATTTTCTCATAGTTACTGAATATTTTCTTCTTGTTTCTCACGAATATTCTCATAATTTGCAGCAAATTTTTCGCTTAAAGTAAAACACTTAAAGTTAAACAAGAAGAAAAACAAAATTCTGTAAAAATTCCTATTAATAAATCCATTAATTTTTATTTGTATTGTTTACGATAACTTTTCCAATTGTTCTTTGAATTCTGTTGATCTATAGATAAAATGCAAAAACATATGACTCTTAAATACAATAACTTAACGAAAATAAATAACTAAAGAGTTCTGATGAGAATAATATAAAAATAGTTTTTCTTTTCTCGCTCGAGAGATTATTTATTTGTACTAAAAGTTTAGTAACTCATGAAATGAGCAAAAAAATTATGGGCACATTTCCAGACACTTTCTCTTTAAATCTCTTGATGAAAACTTTATGTTTAGGATTTAAATAACTTTGGCAAATGACCTGAAGTTCAGTTTAAATATTCATAATTGCGGCCCAAATGCGCTCTTATGTAATAGTTACGTATCTGTACAGGTATTTCGCAATTCTCCAAAGAGCTAAAAAGAGAAAAATATTCTAAAAGCTTAATAAATATGCGCTACAAATATTCAGTCAATTTGTAATCCAAAATTCTTTTAGAATTCCAGAATTAGAATTTAGTTTTTCTGGAAATTTAATCTTTTTCTGCAAAACTTTTCACAACTTCTTATTGATATATGAGTTGAATATAAGTTTTGGATAAATTTTTTTGTGAGTTATTTTCTTTCATTATTAAAAACCTTGAAGTTTAAGGTCCGCGTTATTAAATATTCTTGGAATGAAATTCAAGACTTGACGTCTAGAAGTCTAGATGAAAGTTAGGAAAGCTCATGATCAGCATCTCGGGCTATAAAACAGTGCAACTTAGAAGAGTCGACACTATTTCTGTAAACTTCTTCATTTCAGACTTGTTTGTATTTCATAAAAAATTTTCGCTGAATAAGCTGTGACTGTCGAACAACAACAATAACAACAAGAAAAACAATGTTAAGTGCTTTCCACCGAAAATGGTTAATGATTATAATCGCAATTCTTAACCGGAAGGGTTTACTACATATCGGAACTACAATACATATCAGTTTTTGTTTCATTCCTGCACCAGATCATAGAAACCGTTATTTTGGTTAATGAATTATTTGACTCATTGTAGAAATGCATTTATGAAAAGCATTTATGAAAAGCATTTGTAAGTTTTCTCATTCTTTTAAATCCTATCATTCGCTTTCAGAACTAAATTGAAAGAAATGAACGTTTGATTAATAAAATAACTCTCAATTATTTGTCTTTTATTATTAATGTTTACTCTTCTAACAAATGACTATTTATTTATTGCTATAGATAAAAGCTTTTGAGAGTGGTATAAAACTCAAGGCCCTAAATAGTCATTCATTTTATTCCTTAATTCAATTTTTTTATATTAGATTTAATTTATTCTTAAATTTATTTCAAGGGAACAAATAATGGGTCGTATTTTTTAAGGCTTAAGTCGAAAATGAAGTTTCAAAATAAATACAAAACTTCACATATTTTCTGATAATAAAGAAAGTTTTAGATTTAAAAAAAACTTTTTTTCAACTCCTATTAAAACTATGAAAATTTTAATCTCTTTTTACAGTAATTTATCAATATTATTATTATTGCTATTTTTTGGGACTGAAGCCAGAGATGTCAAACTTCGCGGTGTTGTACTGATGGTAAGTGCTTTTCAAATCATATATGAAAGAAACCATAAGTTTTTTTCTAATCTAAATAAAAGATAATTATTTGTATTTAAATTATATGATAAGAACCCGCCCTTTATTTTCGCTACTGATGGACCTTATAATGGATTCTGTATTGATTTGATTAATAATATCGCAAAAATTGTTGGGTTTGATTACGATCTCTATCATAGCCCTGACGGGAGTTATGGAGAAGAAGATGCTGTTAATGGACTTATTGGTGAAGTTTATCATAAAGTAAATGATAGTCGTATGCTTTTTAGCACTTATATTTTCGTCAATGCATATAATCTTTAATCAATTAAAAACTCTTTAAAACTTAATTTCTCTGTAAATTATGTAAATTGTTATTTTTTCTCTCATTTTCATCAAAACCTATTTAAATGTATTGACTTTTATCTTAGAAGAGAAAATGTGTTGAAAAAACTTAAACTTTTATTTATTTTTTTTATTCTTCTTTTATTTAAAACTTTAGAGGACTTTGAAAAAATTTAATCATAAAAAGTACAAAAACTTGATTTAAAAAAAATTTTAACTCTATTTTTCTATCACATAATAAATGACATACAGCATAGTTTGCATGAGAAAAATTCTGGATAAAAAAACTTAACTAAAAACTATTTTCTCACTTCTCTGAATCACTTATTTATTTATTTATTTAAGTTGTTTTTAAGTTTTAATAAAGGATTTTATGCATTATAACTTAAACTATTTTTTTTACTTAAACCTAAAAATATTTTATTTTTATCTTTTTTTTTTGCTAAAAGACGGCTGACTTTGCAATAAGCGATCTAACAGTTACTAACCAAAGGAGTCAATTAGTCGACTTCACCCAACCTTTTATGAGCGACGGTATCAGCGCATTGATTAAAAAATCAAATTTGGGTCGTATTAAAAATTTCGAGGATTTGATACAACAGTCAAGAATCAAATACGGCTTAATCAAAGAAGAGCCATATTTTGCTTATTTAAACAAATCAAATGATCCAATAATTAGAAAAATTATTGATCACATCAATAATTATTCGGAACTTGTGGTTTATTCTCGAGAAGAGGCTTTAATTAGAGTTATGTTTAGTGAATATGCATTTATAGCGAAGTCTACTTTTAATGAATATATCGCTGATTCTAATTGTAATTATACTGTAATTAATGGAAATAATTTTTTTCGACAATACTATGCGATAGCGCTTCCGAAAGGATCGAAATATTTAACTATATTTAATAATGCGTTAAAAATTCTTGAAAGAGCAGGAAAATTAAATAAGTTAAGAGACAAATACTGGAGAAGTAAATGCCTGTCAAATAGTGCACATAATTTGTTTAATGGACTTTTGACTCTGCTTTTCATTATACAAATGTTGACTGTTTTAAGATAAGAAATGCTTAACTAATTCATTATTTATGCTAATAATACAGTTATATTATTGTAAATAATTTTGAATCTTAATTAATGATATTGAATAAAATTTCATTAAAACTAAAAAATTTTAGTTTTAAAATTCATTTAATTCGCAAGTTTTAATTTTTTTGTACTCATATTCTCATCAAATAAATGACAAAAAATGTCTCTCAATATAAATAAGCAAAAAAGTTAATTAAAATTTAAGTCTAAAAATTTTAACAGCAATTAAAGTTATAATCAAAACGTAGATAAAAATTTTTAGTGCACAAGATTTGATAGAAAAACACAAAATTGCGGTGAATAAAATTTGTGCAAGAAATACTATAAGAGAATCCTATTTGAGAAAGACTTTTATGTGAATCTATTATTTTTGATAAGATTTGTTATCTAAACACTACGTTACCGAGAAGTGACTCTAATTTAAAACAGTGTTTTTCACTGTTTTCTGGATTATTGCGTGCTTCTTAACTCATAAACAAAAACCAAATATTTCAGGTTTACTAAACTTTCGTAAATAATGAATTTCTTTGTAATATTTGTTGACTTAAATGAACTTCACTTAAAATAACAGAATAGATATAGCGAAGTGTATTAGAGATAATATTTCTCAGAGCATAAAGACTTGAAAGGGTTTTAAGTCTTGAACTTAATTTACAAATAAGTTAAAAGCAATGAAATCACAGCAAAAGTGACACATTATTTAAAAATAATTTAAGATATTTTTGGATTTTTATATTAATCAGATTTTTAGGTGTTTAAGAAATAATTTTTAGGTTTATTTCAAGAAAGTCTTATCAAATTAAAGACTTATGTGCAGAAGTATTATCTAACAAATGAAATAACTCTTCAAACAAAAATCGATAACATATCAATATTTGTTTATTTGCAATAATAATATGACATTTACAACAATATAAAAGTATAGGTGAATCAAAACTTAAAGAACATTAATTAAAACCTATGAAATGAAAATATTTTTTCAAAATATTTTAAACAGCTATTTAAAAAATCGCAGAATATTCTGTGGACCAAATAATTTTCCAGGAATTAGAATTAGCTAAAAATAAGAGAAGAATATTTTTCCAAAACCCTTAAACTACGCATTTATAATACGGAAAATCATAATACCTGTTACTATACGCCGAAAACTATTGAAAGGCATATCAGAGAAAAGTTTCTTAACTAAAGAAAGATGTCATGTGTCACAATTCACATGAAGTTTTCAATAGATATATCCTAATAAATATCCTAAAACTTATTGATAAAATTCTTAAAAGCAAAAAATCATCTCTTTTTTGCCCTTGAATTAAGTCCTATATAAAAAGCAGGTCAGATAAAAGTAAAAACAATATTCGTTCAATTGTTGGAACAGAAGTCAACTCAAGTAAGTTTTGAAAAAATTAGTTTTTTTGTGCTACGATTTAATTAGAGTTCATAGAAAAAAGTATAACAACTTATTCTGTGATAAATTTTCTTAAATTTCTTTAAACATTTAATAAGAATTTTATTGAGTGAAACTTATTTTTATGGTTTGATTAAAATTTTGTTCGCAGAATGAAATCAATCATTGCTTTAAGTCTTTTGGTTTTATTAATTGTTGGCATAGTTAATGCAGAGCAGCACCGATTCTGTGGCGATAACGGTGACTGCAAGCATCAAGACAAAGAGCATCCGTCTGAATGCTGTTTGGAGGGAAAATTGAACGGATATCATGAATGTCTACCAAATCCCGATCTAACCAAAAAGTGTCCAGAATTCAAACCACATGTAGTTCCGACCGCTGGTCCTTAAATATTGTTTATTTTGTTAGTTTTGAATAAAAGTTCAATTTCTTAATATAAAAAAAATATCAATTTTTTTATAACCTTATGTTCAGCTGAATTGTTATAAAAACTTGTTTTAAATAAAATTCTTTTCTTATGGCATAATAAATGTTAAACTTATAAATCAGTTTAAAAAAATTTATTCAGAGTTTCAAAAAACTTTTAAAAATAAAGGACTAGAGAATATGATTAAACTCTAAAAGTAAGAATTTTTCGAAAATTTTTATAAATTAGGGCAAAACTAATTATTTATTATTTCAATTGAGGACTTGTTTCAAAATAGTTTCATTTTTTATATAAAAATTATTTTAATTTTTTATTTTTATACAAAACAAATTAAAATTTACAAAATATTAAGGCTTTTAATTACAGTAATTAATTATAGAAAGAGATGAAAACAAAGTTCAAAATTTGTGTAAAAAAAGATTCAAAAGTGAGTTATTGAATAAATGAAACACAAAACAATTAGAGTCTGAGATAACTTATACGAAACCATAGCATCGCTTTTGGACTTCTTCTTCTTTTTCTTATCATCTCTGACTTCTCTCGAATGCAATTCGGCCGCATTTTGATGATAGCTTTGATGCGTACCATTAATACCATTTCCATTATTAAGGCATTTATCACTTTTCCAGTACTTATCTTTCAATTCGTCTAATTTTCCGCTTTTCTTCAAATGTCTCAACACATTATTGATAACATTCTTCTGAGGCAAACCTTTTCTCAAAGCGATCGCATATTCAAACTTAAAATTTTTCTGTTTGTCATCGATTACAGTCAGATCGCAGTCGCGATCAATTATATACTCATTAAAAGTTGATTCAGTTATAAACGCGTATTTACTTGTCTTCACTCTTTTGATGCCTTCTTTCTCTCCCGAAACAAAACTACTCGGATGTGAATCCATGTACTGATACATTTTGCTGATGACTGGGCTCTCGTGAAATAGTGGTAAATTTGCGCCAACTTTTTTCACCCCATAAACTATTTCCGACTGCTCTGAAAGATCTTTGAATGAAGTCATGTTTCCGATATTGTCCTTATGTATTAAAGCGCTTAAACCGAATTTCATGAAAGGGTAACTGAAGTCCACATATCTGTCTCTTGTTGTCAATACTGTTATGTCCCCGATAGCAAAGTCTGTTTCCTATCAGTAAAAAAATATTGACTTTAAAAAACTTTCTCTTAAGAAAATTATTCCAAAAAATCTATGCATTCAATAGTCCTTAAAAAAGTTCAAATTTTTTTTGTGAAGTTTATATGTAATGAATTTTAAGAGTTTTTCTTTAATACTTTTAATTGTATATCGAGTTATAGCTCGAGAAAATTTTGCATAAATAATATGCAGAATTTTTTATTCGAAAACTTTATTAGACTTTATAACATAAATCTGATATGATTAACATAGAGTTAACTTTAATTGAATGGGAGTTTAATTCAGGCTTAAAGCTACCGTTTCCTTATTTGGCGAACTATGTGAACATTTTTGGGGTCAAGAGAGAGTTCAACTCTAATAAAGTTTGCAATACTGGAAACACATTCTCTAACACTAAACATAATTTTCTCAGCCATAGAGTCGATAATGTCTACCACTCCCTATCAGCTCATTATCAACAAAATCATTGAAAGGAATACTTTTTCACTCATTAAAATTGATATAAAAAATTTTTTAAACAAGAAATAAAGGTCTTCTATTTATTTGTTTCTAAAGTTTTATTTTCTATGCAATTAAAAAAATTATTTTTTGAAATTCAAAACTTACATTTCTATAAACTTCGCCTATCATTCCATTAACAGATCCATTCTTAAGCCAACCTCCATATTGGCCATCAGATGATAGTTTCAAAGTGTAAGTTATTTTAGCAACAGTTGAGATCTCATTGAGTAAATCAATGCAAAAGCCTTCAAACTGCCCGTTCTCTAGCTTGTTAGCGTAGGGCCAGTTCTAAAAACGGAAAAAATTTTTGAAAAAAAAGTTTTGTAACTCATCAAAGGATAAATTTTTAGCCTTTATTTAATGATATCTTAATAAGTTTTATGGTATATGACAAACAAATATCATTTGTAAAGTAATAGTTTTATTGTTTATTGTTTTCTTTTCATTTTGAATATAATTATCGCATAATTCAAGGATTTTTCGCCTACTCTTATGAGAGGCGATCATAACTTATTTAGAAAACTAGTTTTGATTTTTATCACTCCTTTCGATTGCTTTGTTTAGAAACATATTTAGAAATAATTTTGTTTTACTTTCTTAGAAAATGAATTAGTTTTACAACTCGTTAACTATTTTTCTATTGATTATTAATTGTTGGTTCGGATATGACGGAAGTGTAATATTTTACTAAATTTTCAGGTTATCTCACATCAAATCAGAACAAATGATTCAAAAACTTGAACAAAGTTTAATGTTTTAATGAAAATTGATTTTTAACACAGTTTTAATTCCTTCAAAAAAAAATTAATTCAATAATTTTTAGTTAAAACACTAGAAAATATTATCCAATTATTTTTTTCTACAATAAAATAAAATTTCTGACAACATATAATTCGCTAAACATTTGATTGAACTTAAGAAAAAAAAGTTAAAGAAAAATTTTTTTCTAGTTCATTAATTAAAAGGAAAAATATATTTAATTCAATTTGTTTTTAATATTTTTGAAAGTTTTAACCATTAAAATCTTTATTAATCTTATGAAAAAGAAGTTAAAAAAATTCAACTTTTTCTTTCTCTTAAAGAAAATCTTAAATTTTTGCCGTTTATAAGGAATAAGTTTTCAACAATACGTTGAAAGAACGCGACTTTTAATTTCCTATTTATTGTTAAATATTTCTCAACGGTTTTATCGCTTTCTATACGTTATATAACAGTAATCTTTATTACGATTAAAGCTCTGAATAAGATCTAAGTCCTAATAGTAAAGCTTTGGATATTAAATAAATAAATTTTTATTTTCACTGAATAGAGACTTAAAATTTAGTTCAAATAAAATAAAATTTAGAAAAATATTTGACATACCCTTATAGTGACACCACGAAGTGGTACACTATTTGAATAGCTCGCGATCGATATAACAATTGAGAAACTTATGAAAAAACTTGACTTATGATCCATTATAACTCACTTCTTAAGCTCTTCTGAATATCTTGAATGACATAATGATGAATATGTGCATCAAATGTGAAATCATTTTTTGAAATCAAAAACTAAACCGGAATAATAAATAAGTGGGCGATTCTTACCTTGAAATCAATTGACTATTTTTTCTTCTTAATAAAGACTTCGTCTTAAAAGCTGTAATTATTAGTAATCTTCACGATTAGCTTATTTTGTAATGAATGAAAAGATTTTTAGGTGTGAGTTTTGAGTACTCATTAAAAATGATAAATTTATTGCTCACAGAAAAAAAGTAAAAAATAATTTTCTATAAAATTTAAATTTCTTCAATGTGTTAAACATAAGAAATTTATTTCGCAGCAGAAATCCTTTTTTGTGTATGTTTAATATGTAGTTCAAGAAGTGAAGGAAAATTAAGTTTTTATTTTTATTTTTATAAAGTTATCAAAAAATCGGAATGCCTTTCAAACAGGTCTTTCAATTTTTTAAAAGAAACATATTATTTGTTTGACTCTTGAAAAGTCCATTAACTTAATTGTTCGCTAAATATTGAAAATTTTTATTAATTTTTTTTTGAGGTCATAAATATAAGTCTAATTTTAGACAAATATTTTTTTTTGATAGAAATTTAAATATCATTTATAAAAGAGTAATTGAAAAAATAGAAAATTTTGTCTTTCTTATTGAAGTTGAATAAAGTTTTTATGTATTTTGAAATGAATTAAGTTTTCTCAAAAAAAATTTTTTTATAAAATTAAAAATATTTCGGTTTTATTTTCAGAGTACCCGTCATTTACATTAAGTTTTTTCAATACAGAATTTTTGTTGTTGTTAAGATTCTTTGGTTTAAATCCACAGTCTATTAATAAGTTTAAAGCAAAAATTTATGGACTAATAAAAGACCAAAAATTATATAAAAACTTAATGAAACTAATCTATGACTTGAATCTTTCAAACAATTTCTCTTCCAATAAATATCTCTTAATTGTTCGACTCTTTTATTCTCAACTAACTGTTTGATAGCCTTATTAAATACAGTCAAATATTGAGATCCTTTAGGAACAGCGATAGCTATTTGTTGCCTAAACTTTACTCTATTATCGCTAATAGAAGTTAGTTCGCATTCATTGTCAGCGATATATTCATTAATAGCCGATTCGCCAATGAATGCATATTTACTACTCTTTGTTTTATCGATACCGTCGTCGCTATTATTAACAGAAACTCCGGAACTGGCCATCAGTGCAAACATTCTCTTGAGAACCATATCATTGGATGATTCAAATAATTTCCAAACCATTCCTCCGATTACTGATCCGTAAGAAATTCTCGACTGATCCGCGATATCATTAAATGTCTTCATATTTCCGACATTTGACTTATGTATTAAAGCACTTATGCTATAGTTCATTAAAGGATCGGTAAAGTCGACAAATTTTTTTAGTTCTTCGGTTACTGTTATGTCAGAAATAGCAAAGTCTGCTTTCTATTGAAAATCAAGAATAAGAATTTTTTTGCGTAAATTCCTATAAAAAATTTTTTTCATACATTACTCCAAACTTCTCCTAAAATTCCTGTTATTTTAGTTTTATTTGAATTTATTTCGCCATAAATGGCATCAGGTGTCGCGTATAAATAGTAATCAAATTCAGCTATTAATGCGATCTCATTGAGAATATCGAGACAATAGCCTTCCCATTGATTGCCATCTTTTATAACGAACGGTTCAGACTATTATTGAAATTCAAATGAATAGCTAATGAATATTTAATTGCGGTCTCGTTTGAGTAATTTTTGAGCTATTCTTAGATTTTGAATGTTATTTTGCAGTCGAAAATAATTGCCTTTTTTTAATGCAAACTGAAGGACTTTTCCCACCTATCAATAACTTTATTTGGATATTCATTCATAGCTTTTAAAGTTTTGCACGAAATAAGAATTGTTTTTAAGGCTTAATTAAAGGTTTTATTAAATGATCATTATTTAACAGTTGGCTTAAAAATGAGAATAATTTTTGTTTTTTATTCCTACTCTTTTTTTTCTTTCTATTAATTACAGTAGATTTTGAACTTCATAATAAACTTTAGATAATTTTTACATACAGTTAATTATGAATTAAGATTATATAACATTATTTAAGAAAAAAAATTTAATGCAAGAGAACCTCAAAAATGAATTAACAAAAAAAACTATCGAAAAAAATATTCGTATCTATTCCTCGAAGTTTTCAATATTAAAAAATTATTCTGATAAATAAAAATTTTTTATTTTCAAATTTTGATCAAATAATGACTTTTTTTTTGCTTTAATTCTAAGAATTCTTTAGTGAAAAATTTCCAACTGGACTAAAATAAACTGAAGATAAATTTTCTTTAAAAAAACTCTATCAACAAGAAATCTAATCCTTGTTAAAAATACATAATTATAGTTAATGAAAAACAAAAAATTAGGTTCAAAACTTACCACTAAAGTCACGCCACGAAGAGTTACGCTATAAATAGATGGCACGAAAACACTAAAGACTACGTAAAACAACAATCCGTTTGCACAGTATTTAAATTTCATCTTTAAATCAGATCTAAACTAATGAAAACTCGAGACTAGTTTGAAAAGATAATTATTATTCAAATTGTTTTGATGGGAATCAATGTTAATACTGTATGACTACTTATTCTCCTTGAAAACCACTCGACACTAGCGATGAATAAATTTTATTTCTATTGTTTCGTCCTTGAGATCTATTTACAGTAGGCTTCAGAATGTGTTATTCATCAGTTTTGAATAGAGTTTTAGCTCAAAAACTTACTTCTTATAACATTCAAGTCATTAATAATTTACTTGATCTCAAGTTTTTCAAAGCTATTTTAAATGCTTGTTCAAATATGTCTTTGTTTTCAGAAGCTTTTGATTCTAACTTTTTTTTTATGTTTCATAAACTTTTTAAAGGTTACCAAAAATAATATGATATTGAATTTGATATGAGTCTGAAACGCATGACTGTTTCGCTTTTTTTGTCTTCTATAGAAAGATTTTCAATCAGTCGTTTAAACTTTTCAAATCAATTAACAAAAAAAATTTAATTAGATATGAGATAAATTTCAAAATTCATTTAATTTTTAACATCTGATATAATGTGAAGCACTTCAATGAAATCATTTGAAACTTTAGTTTACATTAAATTTTTAATCAAAATAATAATATAACGAATTATTAGAACAAAAGAGTGATATATTAAAAATTGAATATTTTTTTATAAATCTTTTTTATAGAATGTAATTTTTTTTCAAAACTAACTTTAAAGAGTTAGAAATATTAACTGTGCTCAACAAATTTTTGGATTTTATTTTTCATTAAACATTTTAAAACATTTTAAAATATTTAGGTGAAAACTAAATTCAAAAATTCGTAAAATTTTTTAATATCAATAATAAGTGCAAAAAAATTTGAAACCTGACTAATTTATGTTAAATCATCCCATAATTATTGAGAAATTTAAAAATATATATCAATTAATACAATGATCGTTTGAATCATTCAAACACACGGACAGCGGATTGATTTCGGAGTTATCGGAAATTGAGACCAGCCATCTCGGTCAACACTGATTTCAGTATCATGGCAGCCGGTGCCCGCGTAGATTTTACACGAATAGGAACCACTTGTTTTTCCAGATTTGAAAGGACCACCAACCAAGTTGATACAAGTATTATCACTTGAAACTCCCAAACAGTTAGTTTTTCCATAATTTTTACAAAGATTTATTGTTCCACCATCTTTTCACGGCAAGCAAAGTCCTTTGGCCTGGATTATCAAGTTTGAAACCAGAACCAAAAGCGCGAGACATATGAATTTCGCCATTCCTTCAAGCTTTGAAAAAATATTAGTTTGAATTAATGTAATAAATAACTTAAACTTACTTTTTATATTGAATTATACCAGTTATTCTTCAAATTATTAATTCTGGAAAACTATAATAATAACAAATGAACTTAAATTAGATCCTTATATACCCATCGTATACATATAAATCTTCGATTCTTTGACAAGAATTCAATTCGAAAAAAACAAATTAATTAATAATATTAGTCGTAAATTTCGATTTAAAACATCCAAAATTCTTGTCAAATTCTGAAGATTGATACCAGAATTATTTTGAAATATCTGTTTGACATTGAAATTAGAGCTTTTTAGGACTTTTAATTTAAAAACATGAAATTAATTTTAATTAATTGAGCAAAAATT